>NQII01007747.1:2919-25218 GCA_002778355.1 Clitarchus hookeri | reverse complement strand
CCCCCCCCAATCGCCTCATGCCTGTTATGAAGTACTGCAGTACCTTCGAGACATTTTGCTTACTAAAACACTATTTTGGAACCCTGAAACATAATTATAAACGGCTTTTCCATATTGCTGTACCACAAAATATGGTAATAGGCAGTGGCGTAACTTCATAAAGACGACCACACGTCCGGAATTTCGTGCGTAATGTATTATACGTACCTCGTCTGAAGTGTGTTTTCTTTCCGTACATTGGTGTAATAGGACACGTTTTTAAAGGTTTCGTAAAACACCTACCGCACTGGGCGCGGGCGCCTGTTCCCTGGTTATGCGTGGTCCGGCGCTGCGAAGGGTGACTTGCCTCGATCCTCCCCTCCCCCAGCCAGATCCTCTCGCAACTCCGTCGCCTGGTGGCCGGGGTAATGATTTACAGCCGATCTGGGTGGCCCCCCACCCTTGCTCTGCCGGAAGAGTCAACTACTTGAGAAGATGAGCAAGAATTTTCTGGTAATCATTTTCCTTGGTGCAACGCGGCATGTGGAGAAGAGTGTGGACCGGGGCCGGCACCGTTTATAAATACCTTTGCAGCCTGTAGTTTCGGTGGGGTTTTGGGTAGCAATCTGGCTGAAGTTAGCAATCTGGTGAAGTCTGGTGCAGCGATGAACATCAGTGTAGAGAGCGGACGATGGCGGATGTTGCGAGACGACGGCGAACGAGTGTGTGTGNGACGGCGGACGAGTGTGTATGGTGTGGACGGACGTGAGGGCGTGGTACCCGACGAGTAGAGAGCTACTGCGATTGGGGGCGCTCGTAACTTTCTAGAACATCACGGACTGGTGGAGTCTGGGATTAGTTAATGTGGGACGTATGAACATGTGATACAGATTTTATTGTAAATCCTGGAACTGTCAAATATGGACATGTGTTTTATAAAAATAAGTTCTGATACACTGTTCATTGGGCCTGGTTTTAGTCATTTGATTGAATTAATTTCTGTGAGGTGATGGACCTTTATGAAAATATGAATTGTAAATAGTAAGTGATGTTAATTGATTGTGAGGTATTAAGTCGAGAGTATAGTAATTCCNTAAATCCTGGAACTGTCAAACATGGACATATATTTTATAAAAATAAGTTTTGACATACGGTTTATTGGGTCTGATTTTAGTCATTTGATTGAATTAATTTCTGTTAGGTGATGGACCATTATGAAAATATGAATTGTAAATAGTAAGTGATGTTAATTGATTGTGAGGTATTAAGTCGAGAGTATAGTAATTCCGTGGGGTTAAGAATTCAGTAAGTATAGAACGAGTGGAAGAGGTAGGATAAACACGGATAGGTATTTTTGTGGTAAAGATTAAGGAGAGAAAAGAGTTAACTACTGATAATGTCTCATTTGCGTCAGCAGAGAATAAATTATTAACACCTCTCTGCGGGCGGTTACGGAGGTGGTAATTTTTAGCAAGCAACGTAGGTATCTGGAATATCTTTTAAACTGCGATACAAAATCACATTGGTTATGAGGGATTAAAGAAAAAAGTTTGAAAGTCGTTCGTACAAGCTCCGGTAGGGAATATTCCGCGGTTGCTGAGCGGTTAAACTGCTCGCCTCCCACCAAGGAAAAACCGGGTTCAATCCCCGGCCGGGTAATTCCAGATTTTCGCAAGTGGGAATCGTTGCGGTCGATGCCGCTGGTATGCGGGGTTTTCTCGGGGATCTTCCATTTCCCCTGCCCTTACAGTCCGGCGCCGCTCCGTCGTCACCTCGATCCACAACTCCGGTAGGGTTATCGATCGCCGAAGCCTCCGAGGAGCGTCCTGCCGAAGTCAAGCGGAGAGTTTGACGGCTCATCGCGCCGTGGAATAGCGCCGATAGGACGCGCCGAACGCTGTAGGTTGAATGGGAGCCGGCGAGAGCACGCGGGGCTGGGAAACGAACACTCGGCTGAAGATGTTGGTAATTCGACGCCAGAGAGTTGTCGCAACTTCCAAGAATCAACTTCCTCTCTCATCGCCTTATCGCGGCGGGTGATAAACAAGCGCTCGCCGATTCGCCGAGACGGCGAAGGGGCCGCGGTGATCCAAGCGCGCTGGCATTTCCCGTGCGATCGCGCGAGTGGACTGACACGACGGAAGGCGCACGGGCAGTCGGCTGTCGACGATCGTGCTGAGAGTAGCGACGCCTTGCGCGACTTGAGACAGCGACACAGGTAACTACGTCGCCAAAAATAAATCATAATTTTATATTTCTACGAAATACTGTTATAACGATAAAGTGAGTTCTTTTGACAACAATATTTTTTGTTACTACAAATTTATATTAAGTTTACACAACAAAATGTGATACCATTAACTGCGATTCCTACCTTAGGACACGTATGAGATTTTTATTTAATTAATTATAGCAAAAAAATAATCTCTGGTTAACATTACAATTTTAACATATATATTTCACTATGGAAGCCCTCTTGTTTAGAAAAAAATAGTAAAGAATATATTTTTTATTGTAGCCCTAGATGATAACTTTCGAGTCCGGTGAAATATATACACTGTGTTTATTACTAACATGGTAATATTTACTTTAAAAAGTGTTGGAAGGATAAAAAAAAATTGACTTAAAGGGAAACAGTAATTTAGAACCTCAAAAGTTCTCACTCTATCGCGAATAGACTAAAAACGCGTAGGTATAGTCTATTCGCCGTTTCTTCACACTTTTTAAACCTAAACTTTAAAAACATTCCATATATAACGTTTTCGGTTACTTCCTAAATATGTCATGCATCACATGCGTTTTATACTCGTGTTAACATAAAGTACCTCTTTTTTGGTTAAATTAAACTTAACTTTTTATCTATAATTTACAATAGTTTATTTATATCTAATATGAATAAAGACAGAAAATAGGTGTGTTGGTAATGCCTAGTAAGAAATAGTTCATATGCAAAACATTTTTACACTGAGTGCGCAAGAATGCTGTGTGTTGGCCCTCTGGCGTAATTTTCTAAGCTTTGTTTGCATGAGGCGGANGTTACACTGAGTGCGCAAGAATGCTGTGTGTTGGCCCTCTGGCGTAATTTTCTAAGCTTTGTTTGCATGAGGCGGAGGAATATCCTGGAAATATAACTTTATCAGGGCTTTATAAAAGTTATAAGTAACTGTGAATGGATTATAGACATTACTTACAATCACAATTTCATCACATAAAAAAAAATTTAGCCGCATATGTTTTTCATAATTTCTTGCCAATTCACAATTTTAGTGCTTTGGGACGTACAAGTAATACAAACCATCTCATTTACCGAAATGTGATAATTCAGATCGAAATAAGTACCGTAAGACAATTAAAGTAATTTTACTATCGCTCTTTAAAATATTTCCGCAATTTTTAAAAATCGCTTGTAATGAGGAACATTTTTTTGCGTATTTTTTATTTATATTGCACGTAATAAATATTTTTACTTAAACTTGTCCTTGATTATTATAGTGGAATGTTAGTAAGCAGCCAAGTTTGACGGGCAAGTACAAGCAGTATCTCTAACAAGTGTACTTTTCTCAATTCACGATCGTTCGCGGTGATCATGCATGCTTCGCTACCAAACATAAAAACGCAAGTAGGAGTTCTCTACCGGTAATAAGGCCAACAACCCTCGTAGCGTAACGGATGCCATGCGCGCTCGCTTTTTCTTTACTTNGAGTTCTCTACCGGTAATAAGGCCAACAACCCTCGTAGCGTAACGGATGCCATGCGCGCTCGCTTTTTCTTTACTTCTGGTTTGTCACAAAGTTTGTTTGAATGCAGTTGTGCTGTTGACTAGTTAACAGCAAAAATTACCCTTTTAATCCGTCGTTCTTTTTGTTATGATAGCAATCTGGAAGCCTGCAAGAGTTTACGAATCAAACTTAAATTTACATATGCGTAGTCGAAGTGTATTTTTCGTTACCCGGTTGTATCATTTCCCTTTAACCTAGGTTGCATATATGTTTTCAGTGCTGTGGCTAACAACTGTCAACTTGTGTGTAGTAGTTAAGTGGCTTTCCGTACATTATTTAGTCATTGCCGAGTACGCGAGAAAAAAAAATGGCGTTTGTAATGACCAAACTAAAGATCGTCAGTCGTCTCAGTTTCAAAAACCATCAGCGGCCACTGGATCCATATCTGGAAATGATAGGTCCATAGTTAGCGTGTGTTGGAAATACTTCGTTCATCGCCTGGAAAGAAACATAATACACACATATTTTAGTTATAATGTAATTGCAAAAAAAAAAAAAAACTATTANTCGACGATCGTGCTGAGAGTAGCGACGCCTCGCGCGACTTGAGACAGCGACACAGGTAACTACGTCGCCAAAAATAAATCATTATTTTATATTTCTACGAAATACTGTCATACCGGTAAAGTGAGTTCTTTTGACAACAATATTTTTTGTTACTACAAAATTTGATACCATTAATTGCGATTTCTACCTTAAGACACGTATGAGATTTTTATATAATTAATTCTAGCGAAAAAATTATCTCTGGTTAACGTTACAATGTTAACATATATATTTCACTAAGAAAGCCCTCTCATTTATAAAAAAAACTAGTAAAGAATATATTTTTTATAGTAGCCCTAGATGATAACTTTCGAGTCCGGTGAAATATATACACCGTGTTTATTACTAACATGGTAATATTTACTTTAAAAAGTGTTGGAAGGATAAAAAAAAATTGACGTAAAGGAAAACAGTAATTTAGAACCTCAAAAGTTCTTACTCTACCGTGGATAGTCTAAAAACGTGTATAGTATATTCGCCGTTTCTTCACGCTTTTTAAACCGAGCCTTTAAAAACACCCCATATATGACGTTTGTGGTTACTTCCTAAATATGTCATGTACCACAAGCGTTTTATACCTGTGTTAACATAAAAGTACCTCTTTTTTAGTTAAATTAAACTGAACTTTTTATCTATAATTTACAATAGTTTATTTATACCTAGTATGAATAAAGACAGAAAATAGGTGTGTTGGTAATGCCTAGTAAGAAATAGTTCATATGCAAAACATTGTTACACTGAGTGCGCAAGAATGCTGTGTGTTGGCCCTCTGGCGTAATTTTCTAAGCTTTGTTTGCATGAGGCGGAGGAATATCCTGGAAATATAACTTTATCAGGGCTTTATAAAAGTTATAAGTAACTGTGAATGGATTATAGACATTACTTACAATCACAATTTCATCACATAAAAAAAAATTTAGCCGCATATGTTTTTCATAATTTCTTGCCAATTCACAATTTTAGTGCTTTGGGACGTACAAGTAATACAAACCATCTCATTTACCGAAATGTGATAATTCAGATCGAAATAAGTACCGTAAGACAATTAAAGTAATTTTACTATCGCTCTTTAAAATATTTCCGCAATTTTTAAAAATCGCTTGTAATGAGGAACATTTTTTTGCGTATTTTTTATTTATATTGCACGTAATAAATATTTTTACTTAAACTTGTCCTTGATTATTATAGTGGAATGTTAGTAAGCAGCCAAGTTTGACGGGCAAGTACAAGCAGTATCTCTAACAAGTGTACTTTTCTCAATTCACGATCGTTCGCGGTGATCATGCATGCTTCGCTACCAAACATAAAAACGCAAGTAGGAGTTCTCTACCGGTAATAAGGCCAACAACCCTCGTAGCGTAACGGATGCCATGCGCGCTCGCTTTTTCTTTACTTTTGGTTTGGCACAAAGTTTGTTTCACTGCAGTTGTACTGTTGACTCGTTAACAGCAAAAATTACCCTTTTAATCCGTCGTTATTTTTGTTATGATAGCAGTCTGGAAGCCAGCAAGAGTTTACATATCAAACTTAAATTTACATACGCGTAGTCGGAAGTGTATTTTTCGTTACCCGGTTGTATCATTTCCCTTTAACCTAGGTTGCATATATGTTTTCAGTGCTGTGGCTAACAACTGTCAACTTGTGTGTAGTAGTTAAGTGGCTTGCCGTACATTATTTAGTCATTGCCGAGTACGCGAGAAAAAAAAATGGCGTTTGTAATGACCAAACTAAAGATCGTTAGTCGTCTCAGTTTCAAAAACCATCAGCGGCCACTGGATCCATATCTGGAAATTATAGGTCCATAGTTAGCGTGTGTTGGAAATACTTCGTTCATCGCCTGGAAAGAAACATAATACACACATATTTTAGTTATAATGTAATTGCAAAAAAAAAAAAGACTATTAATACATATTGTGTAGGCGCTGTGCAGTTGTTACGTCCGTCGCGTGGACAGTACATCGGTTGTTCCGTCCGAAATGCGCTCCAAATTGCTCCGTCGCGAACAGCTGAAATCTTCTGTGACAGTGGTCAGTGTACCCAGCGCTGCTCTGTGCCGCAACTCGAACACATACGAGATGTTTACGAGACGTAAGTCGGGCACGCGCTACGACGACACAGGCGTGAATACGTGTCCGAACGCGGGCACGTAGAACGCTAAGTGTTCAGTCTTCAACGGCGCGCTCGCGTACACGATCACGTACGTGACTCTCGACTCTTCCGTGTCCGTGAAATCCGTGTAGCCAATAGCAATCAAGTATTTAGTTCGATCTACGTTTTCGTCTCCATTGTGGTTTACAAGAAAATAAAGGCCTTGATTTGCGGTGACTTAATATCGTTTTTGGTTTCTATAAAGACACGCGCATTGCTTGGCGGTGCCTACTGCGTTTCTATACTACAGCGAAACGTTTATTCGTCGTTCTTATTTTTCTTGTTGGCTTACGTTATATAGTCGTTGCATTAAAGTAGAACGAATATTAGTAATACAATTTTAACCTATAGAAAAGGAAATACCAAACTTATTGCATTGCAGGAAACATAACTTCCGTGTTGCCAACATAAACACGCTCATTAGCCACAGTATTGAAAATAATTTCAATTCGGATCATCCGAAGTTTTCACGGAAACAGGTTAATGATTTAGTACGGGAAATATTGAAAAAGTTTTGAAAACTGCGCGGAAACGTGGCGGATGTAAAACAAGCGTTGCTGTTGTTCAGCCTGCGACATATGCAACCCGCTAGACTCTCGCGTGCCATTGGTTGCGTGCGTAGGAGTTGCGTGACGCATTTTTGACGCACTCTGGCGGCGAACAACTGCATTCCCGTAAATGAGTTTATGGTGTACGCTCTTATTTTCTTACACTCTGTCGCCGCAGTCAGTTCGGCCTGATAATTTTAAAACGTTTTGAACATTTGTAAGCAGATACGCATAATTAAGGGACCCCCAAACAGGCCGCAGGGGTTCAAAATGGTATCAAAGAATGTTTCATGTCCGAATACTAGTTTCCGTTTTCTATTTTATTCCTTAATATGTATTTTTGTTAAACTACAAAATTTTGTGGTTATTAAACTATCGGCATAGGCTACTTAAAGTAGAATAGGTATATGCAGATCGCTTTTGTCTTTATTATTACTACATATAATGAATTGGTCACCACTGAAAGTCCAATGGAGGCTAGTCGACGAGAGAACGACTGCACGCCAGTTCAGTAAGTGTACGTAAAGGCGACCAGACATCCGATGCGTTTGCGTAGATCGCCCTTAGCGCTCCCAAACTTCTAGACCTCGGGCTCGAGAAATACATCCAGTTGCACGAATTAAAATTAATGCTTGAAGGAAAATCCCTAAAACTTTGGAATTAAAACAAAATTGACGTGCATTAATACATATTATTATGAATGTGTATACTGCAGCCGTCAGCCATGTTTGTTGTTTGTAAATACCAGGCCATTACAAAAACCTTGCATTTCATTGGAAGCTGTAGTGGCAGCGCCGTTAGCACAATGCGCATGCGCAAATGTAGAAGCTACGTGTGGTGTAGTCTATTCGCTGCATCTTCACATTTTATGAATCGAACTTTCAAAAAATTACCTCGTGTGGGACGTGTTTGGTCGTTTCCTAGTTTTTAAATGTGTCACGAACATTTTATACGTGTGTTACCGTAAAAGTACTTTAGTTTTTTTTTTTAATTAAATTGAACTTTTACTGTTATTTTATTTATAAGTTATTATATATCATTTATAAATAATATGATTAAAAACAAAGAAAATAGGTGTGTTGGTAATGCCAAATAAGAAATAGTTCTTATGCAAAAATATTATTACACCGAGTGCGCACAAATGCGGTGAATGGTCCCTTTGGTAATATAAAAAGTGTGAAGAAACCGTGAATTTATATACTAATAATGTCCACTGTGTCTGATTTGGTTAAAGCGACAGCAAATATTTTCAAGCTTTTTTTTTTTTATTACTGAAAACGGGTTATTATTAGGAAATACAAAACTCGAACGATTTATCCGTGAATCCGCACCATCGCATATCGAAAGTATCCCCATACCCACACATCCACCGCGTTTTTCAAGTATTTTCCACCGCAATCGCAGCATGAGCCAAATTACTCTAAATTTTCTCACGGTGTAAAATTCCGGAAAGTCACAACGAACACTCCCAAACGTGACACCTTGTTGAGATAGATCCAGTCTCTGCACTTTTCCTGTGATGTTACTTTAGATTTTCCTACCTGATATTAATAATTTGCATTTCGTGTACTTTTGTGGGAAATATTTGACATTTCAAAATTTATAAGAGTGCAGTGTATTGTATGAGAATGTGTGGTCTACTATATTATTTTTAACAGACGCATTACTTCTGTGTGTAAGGGAAGTATGGACTATTTAGGTGCAACTGGAGATGTTTTAGCTCACAAATGCCATTCTTACATCAGCTACTATGAAATACAACAAGTTGCCTTGTCTGTGATTCTTGTCTGCTGTACTCTATGTATAAGTAACGGAGACGGGTAAGTATAATTGTAGATCACGATGTGGAAATTGTGTCACACAATTTTTTCTGTAACAAACGAGGAAGCGCTCATGGCATTTTTGAAGAGTTTTAATATATTGTTCAACGTACGAAGTAAGACCGAAATACAAATTTTTAATTTTACCTTAATTTTATAGTTGTGTTAATTTTTTTGTTATCAAAACTGCATAATATTTTGACCTGCTGCCATTTTAAAACGTATAGCCTTATTTGATTTGGTTGACTTCTCAACTTAACAGAACATTACATACAATATTAAGTACAGATAATAAATTAATGGTGGCCTCCGTACTGACGCGCAGTGTAAAACGCTTTTCGTCTCCAAGATATGAAAAATTGTCAAAACTGTCGTAAAGATTATATCGTGAAGCGACTACAAGTGCATGTGTAATTTTGTGCGTATTTGCCTTCTTTCAGGTCTCGTTTAATGCTGGTAATTTTTCTTAATGTACGGCATAAACCGGTGTTGTCGTGCATTTAAACTGGGCGGGTTACCAGATATGGAGATATTGTGGTGGCGTTCTCCTCCGATCATGCCGCAAAGAAGGAAAAAAAAAAACATTATATTAATTTCTTGTCCCAGGCTTAAAAAGGTAACAAGTAAAGCTTTGCGGTACTGAATTACGCAGATAATTTTTTTGTATAATTTGGCTCTTGCGTCAGACTCCATCATGTTTTATTGTTTCATGTTCCACAAGTTGGGTTTTAAAAAAGCACCTGTAGATGCTAATTATAATAAAGTAAAGCGTTAGTCGAATTCGGTAAAAAGTATTTCTGTGTATCGTCTCGTGTCTCATGGCAGGCACTGAATCTTGTTTGCCTTGCGCGCTCTCCCCTCCCTTCACGACATCCCATNTATCGTCTCGTGTCTCATGGCAGGCACTGAATCTTGTTTGCCTTGCGCGCTCTCCCCTCCCTTCACGACATCCCATTACCGTAAACCCACTAAGGCCGTAGAGTAATTTACTTAACGTAGCGTACTCCCGCAAACACGAGGCGTTAACACGGCTTACACAGTGCAGCATCGTCGCGGCCTTGTTCGGTTCAACTAGCGTACTCGCACCACTTAGCGTAGTGAAGCTCTAACTGCGATTTGGGTGTGAGTTTATTATGCAGCTGAAAAATTTCGTGTTACTCAACGTACGAAAATTTAAATGGCAAACTTGCGAATATATTTCTACACGTTTCTTCACAAGGTCTATTAACGCAACACGTCCTTGCGTGAAAATTTCGCGCTTGTTCTAATTTCGACATCACCTTTGCACAGTCTCATTAGGAGAAATATTTTGGTGTTGTTGATGAAAAAAAACGTGTTTTCCAATTGAAACCATATCAACATGGAAGAAATTAAGGTGCTTATCGTTGGTTTACAGTACAATTGAGCAATTTTGTTTATTCTCAAGCTATATAATTTTAAAATTGTAAACCAAGAATTACTTTATTTTCATTCCATAAAACTAAAATAAATGAGTAATCATGTGGTTAGTTTTCTGTTACTGTGAAATAAATACGTAATTGTAGCGTAAAAAAATTTAAAAATTAAAATACTTTCGTATTTGCCGGGGAATGTTTGTTAAGACCTACACTGTGTTGAAACGCGTATAAACGCACCCTACTTCAGTCAGTTATTATAATTTGGGTGAACTTGGTAAATTAGGAACTCGAGAATAATTCAAGGAATAAACAAGAGGATTTTAGGTAACGACTTCGACCATCCGCCGAAAAATTCTTGCCGCGATATTTTGATTCGAAGCCAGTTTCTCGACTAGTAAGATCCCTTTTGCGACGTCACAGAATATCTCGCTATGCAGTCTGTAGAAGTGATTGGCAATGCTGTTGTTGTCACTAGAAGTTCTGTGTATGCGTACTTCTAGTATTTGAGGCGTCCGGCATCACGGGGTAAAATTGAACATTATTTATTATTCCTTATGAATAACATAATTTTTCTCCGCGCTGGGGCGGTGGAGTTTATTTTTAATATCCTTCCAGTTAGCACTGGCCCATTGTGGACTACCCAGACTGTGCGTTACTACCACTAGAGTCATTTACGTTACTAATTAAAATGGTAATAATTAATTATTAGTCATTTTGTGGCCTAAACCCTTTCCCGGCTAAATAATCGCTGTATCCGCGTGTCATTACACTTCACACCACGGTTTATCGATATGTTTATGTTTAATGGTGAACATTAATGTTAAGAAAATCAAACATCCATTTCTCGAAAACCGTGGGGGTGTAACGTAATAAAACAAGGCAACTTGANTGTCTGCTGTACTCTATGTATAAGTAACGGAGACGGGTAAGTATAATTGTAGATCACGATGTGGAAATTGTGTCACACAATTTTTTCTGTAACAAACGAGGAAGCGCTCATGGCATTTTTGAACTCAAAATTATATAACAAGTTGCATGGAAGTAAGACCGAAATACAAATTTTTAATTTTACCTTAATTTTATAGTTTTGTTAATTTTTTTTGTTATCAAAACTGCATAATATTTTGACCTACTGCCATTTTAAAACGTATAGCTTAAGTATATTTTGTTGCCTTCTCAACTTAACAGAACATTACAGACAATATTAAGCACAGATAATAAATTAATGGTGGCCTCCGTACTGACGCGCAGTGTAAAACGCTTTTCGTGTCCAAGATATGAAAAATCGTCAAAACTGTCATAAAGATTATATCGTGAAGCGACTACAAGTGCATGTGTAATTTTGTGCGTATTTGCCTTCTTTCAGGTCTCGTTTAATGCTGGTAATTTTTCTTAATGTACGGCATAAACCGCCGTTGTCGTGCATTTAAACTGGGCGGGTTACCAGATATGGAGATATTGCGGTGGCGTTCTCCTCCGATCATGCCGCAAAGAAGGAAAAAAAAAAACATTATATTAATTTCTCGTCCCAGGCTTAAAAAGGTAACATGTAAGGCTTTGCGGTACTGAATTACGCAGATAATTTTTTTGTATAATTTGGCTCTTGCGTCAGACTCCATTATGTTTTATTGTTTCATGTTCCACAAGTTGGGCTTTTAAAAAAGCACCGGTAGATGCTAATTATAATAAAGTAAAGCATTAGTCTAATTCGGTAAAAAGTGTTTCTGTATATCGTCTCGTGTCTCATGGCAGGCACTGAATCTTGTTTGCCTTGCGCGCTCTCCCCTCCCTTCACGACATCCCATTACCGTAAACCCACTAAGGCCGTAGAGTAATTTACTTAACGTAGCGTACTCCCGCAAACACGAGGCGTTAACACGGCTTACACAGTGCAGCATCGTCGCGGCCTTGTTCGGTTCAACTAGCGTACTCGCACCACTTAGCGTAGTGAAGCTCTAACTGCGATTTGGGTGTGAGTTTATTATGCAGCTGAAAACTTTCGTGTTACTCAACAGACGAAAATTTAAACGGCAAACTTGCGAATATATTTCTACAAGTTTTCTCACAAGGTCTATTGACGCAACACGTCTAATGGTATAGTTCTTTTTGTGTGCGTCCTTGCGTGAAAATTCCGCGCTTGTTCTAATTTCGACATCATCTTTGCACAGTCTCATTAGGGAAAATATTTTGGTGTTGTTGATTTTAAAAAAAAACGTGTTTTCCGATTTAAATCATATCAACATGGAAGAAATTAAGGTGCTTATGGTTGGTTTACAGGACAATTGAGCAATTTTGTTTATTCTCAAGATATATAATTTTACAATCGTAAACTAAGAATGACTATTTTCATTCCAGAAAACTAAAATAGTTGAGTAATCATGTGGTTAGTTTTCTGTTACTGTGAAATAAATACGTAATTGTAGTGTTACAAAATTAAAAATTAAAATACTTTCGTATTTACCGGGGAATGTTTGTTAAGACCTACACTGTATTGAAACGCGTATAAACGCACCCTACTTCAGTCAGTTATTATAATTTGGGTGAACTTGGTAAATTAGGAACTCGAGAATAATTCAAGGAATAAACAAGAGGATTTTAGGTAACGACTTCGACCATCCGCCGAAAAATTCTTGCCGCGATATTTTGATTCGAAGCCAGTTTCTCGACTAGTAAGATCCCTTTTGCGACGTCACAGAATATCTCGCTATGCAGTCTGTAGAAGAGATTATCAATGCTGTNGTGATTGGCAATGCTGTTGCTGTCACTAGAAGTTCTGTGTATGCGTGCTTCTAGTATTTGAGGCGTCCGACATCACGGGGTAAAATTGAACATTATTTATTATTCCTTATGAATAACATAATTTTTTTCCGCGCTGGGGTGGTGGAGTTTATTTTTAATATCCTTCCAGTTAGCACTGGCCCATTGTGGACTACCCAGACTGTGCGTTACTACCACTAGAGTCATTTACGTTACTAATTAAAATGGTAATAATTAATTATTAGTCATTTTGTGGCCTAAACCCTTTACCCGGCTAAATAATCGCTGTATCCGCGTGTTATTACACTTCACACCACGGTTTATCGATATGTTTATGTTTAATGGTGAATATTAATGTTAAGAAAATCAAACATCCATTTCTCGAAAACCGTGGGGGTGTAACGTAATAAAACAAGGCAACTTGAACTAACCTTACTGCTTACTTCAGCAGATAAATTCTCACATATTCTGGAGGGTCACATTTTTTCATGCACAAATGGGGTGCCGACCTTTATTTTCTCATGGCAAAACAATTTACAATGAATTCCACATCTTTGTTTGATAACGCGTTATACTGAAACCCTGATATTAAGCTCAGCTACTGCATGTTTTAATTGCAATAAACATGGGTTTTACCTCCACTTTCAAGGGCATTTACACCCTTAAGGAAATGCCTTAGGCTTTAGGTCGTATGTATAGTTTTCTCCTCCTAATATTTTTGTGAGGAATCACCACCCGCAGTTTGTTGTTGGTGATTTTTAGTAACACGTTGTTTAGGTGTACTGCAAATTTTTATGACGCCTGTCGGTAATTAAGTTTTCACATCGTAATATTTCGGTGCAAAATGGTAGCTGCATCAGCTTGTCCGCAACCGAATGTACTGTTGTGTCCCGAACGGCCTTGGGATCAATGATTATAGTCTATTCACGGTTACTTCCAACTTTTCGTGAAGTCGTGCTAAAGTTCTTCCAGGATATTCCTCCGTCTCACCCAAACAAAGCTTAACCAAGTCCAGAAAATTACACCGAAGTGACAGCGCACTGGATTCGTTCGCACTCACTTCTAATAATATATCTAGTGCATAAGAACTATTTATTACTAGGCATTACCAACACACCTGTTTTCTCCCTGTTTTTATTCATGCTATTATAAACCGCAGATAAAATATAAGCAAAAAAAAAAACCAATTTTTCTTAAAAACTAGGTACTGTTATGTTAACACAAAACGCGTGTGATACAAGGCATATTTAGAAAACAACCAAACATGTCATAGATGGGGTGATTTTTCAAAGGTTTGATTCAAAAAGTGTTAAGAAACCGCGAATAGATTAAAGCAGAACAACCTGTTGCGTTCGAATAGTGGCAGAAATGATTATTTTAGCTTGACAGCAGAGGCGATCGTTTAATCTCGAAACTACGCATATAACTCACGTAACTGCCTAACTTATTATGCCGGCATTGTCAGATGAACTTTATCCCTCATGACTCAAGTATTACACCAGCGGAAACGGCGGGGACACAGAGGCAGTTCACATAAAGGAAATATTATCTTACACCTCTTATCTCTCGTACCTCTGTGTGTGCCGTTTTTTTTTTTTCGGATAAAATGTACGTTGGTTTAGCAAGTCGGCCGTCTCAGATTAGCCTTNCGTGTATTACGTCAGCGGAAGCGGCGGGGACACAGAGGCAGTTCACATAAAGGAAATATTATCTTACACCTCTTATCTCTCGTACCTCTGTGTGTGCCGTTTTTTTTTTTCGGATAAAATGTACGTTGGTTCAGCAAGTCGGCCGTCTCAGATTAGCCTTATTGTATATAAAAGTGTGAATACGAAATGTATCACGTAAAAAAAAACCGTTATGGGCGCCAGAACTGACGACTGAAGAGTACCCAAAAAATCCACAATGTGATAAACGAGTTATGGGCGCCTTGTGGAACCCGGTTTCGTCCTTTCTGCAAGCTTGGGTTAGGTAATTCGTTACATGTGATGTCAGATAGAGCTGGATGGGGCGGAGATGTCTCAGTGCAGAGCTATGTTTCTGCTCACACGAAACTATGCAGTGGAGTCAAGGTACTTTTTTTTTTTTTTTNTTTTTTTGCCGTTTGCGGTTATTTAAGCATTTTTGAAATGAACCTTTGAAAAACGTCATTGTCCGTACCTGTATGTATTTTAACGGGCACGCCGAGTGACATACGCCCAGTAAAGTTGGCAACGAGGGAGGGAAAATAGTTACACGTAGAGACTGGAAAATTTCGCGAAATCACTTTAGGACAAGTTAGACTTCAAATACACGTACATTTCTATTGTGTTAATAATTGGACCACAGTTCATTAGACAAGCCCAGGTGAACTCTGAGCCAATAACAGGCCTGCAAGGAAACAAGCACCGAATACCCTGATATCTGGTATGAGGTGAAAATGACTGCACACTGGGGCAGTAGCCAATAAACACAAAGCCGAGGCTCGAAAATACACGCGACCGTGGAGTCTGGCCTACAGGTCTAAATCGCGAACATTTTCCGGTCGCTTATTCTCTTACGGGTACAGACCTACGGAGTTCTTATAAGGACGGGAATCTTCAATTTCAGAGCAAGGGCGGCTTTCCCCGGGGAACGCGTGCCAAGGTGGGACCTGGAATGTGTCTCACTCCATGCGCTTCGCCATTCGCCCTCTATCTTCCGGTGGGCAGTTCAGCGATGGGATGCTGGGCGGACAACCGGCCTGATATCGGTGTAAGGCCTATGCCCGGTGAGGCCTTGAAGTGTCCTCTACTACAACCGGAGTGTGCCCTAAGGTGGCTGTGTCCCCCACCCCCCTGGTGCACTAACGGGTGGAAGGGGCTGCCTCTGATCGCCTGGCTCCCGCCATAGGTGGAGCGGTCGCTCATTGAAAACCCCACTAGTGCCATGGAAAATAAGTGGGAGCACGGGCTGATCGGTTCGGCCCCACCAGAGGTTCTCTCTGGTGTTCCGGTCACTAGAGGTTGGACTCGTGCTGACCGGGCTGTGAGCGGCAACCCGCTTGGGTTGTGTCCTGGGGAGACACTAGGGGTATGGATAGAACCCTGGCCAGACCACACGCTTGGTAAGGTCTCAGAACCCTGTGGTAGGGTGCTCTTCGCTGCACTTGTGGATCAGTTTGGGGCTTTGGATCTGGTCAACTGAGGTGCTAAGCTGGGACGGGACACCTGCGATGAGAGGGCGTGATCCCTCTCCCTCAACGATTGGGCGGTCGTAGCGCGTAAAGGCGCCGAAGAGCGCTACGTAAAAATACAAAGTACGAAGGCTGAGAATGAGACGCCTCTACTGCACCTGTCTCTTATTCTATTTATTAACGTTGAATTGAAAATGTTAAGTAAACATTGTGAATACTGAAATGTTTTCTGTAATTTTAAAAGGCATGCAAGTGTAAAAATGAGCAAATTTGTAAAATAACAATAACTTCACAGTTTCGCCCGGATGTTACATGAATAAAGTGATCAGGTCCATGGAAATGTTAATTTCACATGCGGAAGGATACACACCGTGGATACAAGTAGCTCTTAAGCAGGGCTTTCAAATATGCTCAGTTTAGCGTGAACAACTTTTTTTTTTAAGTATGAAGTTGTAGTGGGTCTCCCAATCACAGCGGTTCCAGTACTGTCACTGTATGGTGTCTCACTCTTGTACCAGCGTGCATGTAGAAGCTTCTCGAAAATCTAAGCCATTGTGGCAAGCTGCTTATGTCGGGTGCTGCTCGTTGGACGGTGCCGAGGGCCGAGTGGTCATATTAGCGTATGGGGAACTAACTTCATTCGGTGTGGGCAGCTGACTAGGCGTATAATGACCTGCACTTTCTATCTAACTCGGTGGTTCTCAACCTATATGACACCGCGGCCCAGTCAATTCATTTTACAAGATGAGAGAGAGACCGACCCCAACAAATTTACACGTAGATATTTTTTTATATTAATACGTTACCTAATAATAAATGAAACCAAATTGCATATTGTAGTGTTCTCAGGCCAACATTAAATAATTGATTTGTATTTATTTTCCTGTGACAGGTTCTAGTTCCATCTCCAAAACACGATAGATACAGACCCTCGCTGTCTGGTGTAATTGATGCTAGGGCGTGGTAACAGGACATATACCTGCCCCGCTTACTCAAGCTGCTCCCCCCCCCCNTTATCGTCCTTCACGCTGCAGGCGTGGGATGGCGGGGAATTGTATATATTGCTCCACGTTGATTGAAATATCAGGACAGCCAATCCACGATTCGGCAGTAGGGACAAATATAATGACAAAGTGTTTTAGATATTACGTCAGGCAGGCTGGGAAAATTTTCGCTGCCAGAACATTCGTAGATTTCACATTGCGAAGGCCCGAAACCTCATGACTGCGTGTTGAACCATAGACTAAAGATGAGGTAGACCGATTATTCGTCTTCAGCCTATGTACCCGACATTGAACCTACCCCAAAGGAACACAACTGTCAAAGTTACATGGTCAACAGTGATGAAAGTGTATGTTCGTTCGTGATTTTTTAAAAGGCAAGCACTATTATATTAATAAATTACTTTTACTGATTTTAATTTGCATCAAACTGCATTCCAAATTTGTTACAAGAAGTACACAAACATCTCAAAGCACTTGTTTACTAAACAATATTCTAACCGCTATCCAATCCACGCCGTTTTTGCTGGTCGTGTTGGCAGAAAAGCAGTTCAATGTTGNCTAAACAATATTCTAACCGCTATCCAATCCACGCCGTTTTTGCTGGTCGTGTTGGCAGAAAAGCAGTTCAATGTTGTGATACGGAGGTTGGTTGTGCGCAGCCAGTGAGATTGGTATACCTCATCTTTAGTCTGTGTGTTGATCCTCGTAGGAGTTTGTTGGTGATTCTCAAATCCCGTGCATTAGCTATTCCTCATCGCGAGTTGGTTGTGGAGTGATGTGACTTATTATTCCTAAGACAAAATAAAGTACATGGATTATTTATTTATTTCCGCCATTATTTGGTATTCATTCCATACACTAAAAATAGTAAGTGTAAGAAATTTCTGATAAAAATAAATGTTAAAGATAGCCTAAGTGAGACGTACGTGTGCGAAAGTTTAAATTGCTTAGNGAGACGTACGTGTGCGAAAGTTTAAATTGCTTAGATTTTCAGTATTGTAACGCAACCAGCTGTGCTATATTTAAGGCTAAAATTTTCCGATAACGTTATCTGTTACAGTATTTTGTGAGTTTACAGTAATATTTATTTAGAAATCTTGTAGGGCATAATTTTAATTCTGCTTGAATATTGAGTTACAGTACAGGTTAAAATATCATGTCGTCAAAATCTGGCTACTGCCTACTAGTAATTTTTGACTTAATTTTCTGTTTTATATTTCTTTTGCTAAAAATAATAAGACATTCGGCACATATACACTGTGCAATAGGACAATTAAGTTCATATTTTTACAATGTTCGAAAATTGCGAATTTTCACCTCATTTCACCCTCATAGGCTCTCAAGTCCTCGTTGTTAAGTGCCACCCAAATATCTCAACTCTTAACTCAACAGTCCGCAGTTTACTCAATTTCTCACGCCGCGTATTTAAAATGTGTTGGAAGAGGAGCGGAAATTAAATTCGTGAACTATTTGAACTGACCGAACCATATTGTGCGGCGTCCATTTCGTTTAATAAAACAAAATCCTGTGTGAATTTCGATGGCGATGAAATCCCTGAAGATTGTAAAATTGATTAATTTTCCATTGTACTTTAAATTGACACGCATGAATACGTTTAATGCCGTAATTTACTTCTGAACTGTCAAGGATATTAAAAATCGGTACGAACTGTTTGTACAACGTTTAAAAATGTCTGGGTGATTGTGTCACGTATGTTTTACAGCTTGACCCAACAGAGTAAAACAGTGAAGGACAATTTTCATCGCCATAGTATTTGCGTGGAATTGGACCTGTATAGTTTTGTTTCATTCTTTCTCGTTTAATTTTTTTCCTGAGCATTTCTGTAGTATATAACATAAAACTTCGTGACAAAAACAGTAACGTTAAAAAATCTTTGTATTAAATAAATTAGTGCGTAATTTTTATCGTTTGCGTAAAACTTTTATTTAATTCTTGAAATTGTAATAACTACTAAATAACTTCAGTAGAAATGCTTCTTAATGTGCTCAATGTGTGTTAAACTTTCGCATATATCTAGATATTAAATATTGCAATATGACATGATTTAACAGTACATATTATAATTGGTATACAGTAATTTAAGAGCATAGGCCACCAACCAACATTTACTTTATTTGCTAAGATGCGCTTATGTCATCGATATATGGTAAAAAAAATCGAAGTGATTCAAGATATAATTCTTTGTTTTAAAGTACTAGCTTTAATTTTTTTAATGCGGAAATCTAGTGGCCGATTGACCTTCCTAAATTGGTAACTTGTGGAGATTTATGCTTCATGGCGATATATTTAAAGTGTTTTATTTCGTATATCGGTGACTGAGTTTCCAATTGTGGAACATAAAAAATTAGGCGGACCAACACTTAATGTGACTGAGCATACGAAACGAGCCATCTAGTGACGATCCCCCTTCGTATATAGTGGTAGTGGCGACTATATTCTGCTCTGCAACCGTCCCTTTAACGTAGTTTTAAAAGTATAACTTTAAATTTGTATTCACTGAACTCAATCAATTTTGAATATAATGATTTATCTGCATAACAGTAACAGTTGGCATATTACTATCATATTTGCATTAGAAACATTTTCACGGTTTTCTTCGATCGGCGCAGTAATACAGTTCATGGCAGTGTAAACACTTGTGGAAGTATACCAAATTAGGAGAAAATTAAATCATAAGCAGCGGTTTTTTTAATGTGCTCAGCCGTGAACAACCTATGTAAACTTGTTTTGTGATAATTTGAGTCTTTTTACGGTATCTTGACACTTCTAAATAAAATCTTTGAAAAATCATCGCATATGGCATGTTTGGTTTTCTCCTGACGAGTCACATACAAACGTTGCATATTTCCGCTAACATTAACATAACTTCCTTGTTTAAATATTTTCAGTATTTTATCCATGATACCTTAAATATTTATTTCACAGTAATCTATAGTAATCGTGAATTAAAAACAGAGAGAATATAGGTATATTTGCAGTTGCTATTAATAAATAGTTCTTACTTAAAACATCATTAAATTTAGTTTTTGAAAATTTTATTTTTAAAGGAAACTTGTGTTGCCATATTTAGATTTTCAAGACCACAATGATGAAAAAAAAAAAAACATGTCATTGTTATGTATTAAACTATTTTTATTGCCTGTCCAGCACAATAAAGTACCTTGGTTTCTCCTTAGCGTTATCTTCTCGCAGACATGTTCATGTTTGCGTTATTGTTAACGTGGGGCGGACGTATCCGTAGTGAGTTGCCGGAAAGTATTATACAGCCTCTCTTGAAAACGAGCTTACGTGCTAAGTGGCAGTGGCGGATCCGAAGGGGTGGGCTAATGGGGCTATCTTCCTTGGAGCTTGATTTTACAGTTAATAAAATGTTATTGTTGAAAAAGTAAATCGTTAATAGTGCAGTATGAATACAGGCACTTGGTATATTTTAACAAGATATTTTAAAGAAAAAAAAAAGATTAACTATTTACTACATATTGGAAATTTTATTATATGTATAGGTTATTCGCGGATTCTTCACACTTTTTTAATCAAACCTTTGAAAAGAAACCCCATGTAAGTTTGGTTGTTTTCTAGATATGTCACTTATCACAAGCGTTTTATACTTGTCTTAACATTAAAGTAGCTTACTTTTAGTTAAAATGAACTTTTACGTATAAATGATAAAATTTCATTTATAACTAATATGAATAAAGACAGGAAGAAAATGTATGTGTTGGTAATGCTTAGTAAGAAATAGTGTTATGCAAAATATTATTAAACGTAGTGCGCACGAATACAGTGCGTTGGCTATCTGGGGTAATTTTTATAATCTTTGTTTTTTCTGAGGCGGAGGAAGGTAAGTACGTGGTTTGATCATAATGTACAGCTCTCCCTCCCCCTCCCCCCTAACAAGTAGCCGACTCCGTATGCCCGGTTGACCATTAACAGCCCTGAACGAAGATCCTAAGATATTGGTTGAAACACTGTTTGTGATTGTCTCTCATTTCTTGACGTCATGATGCAACTGTTTATTTTGA
This sequence comes from Clitarchus hookeri, assembly GCA_002778355.1. Taxonomy (NCBI): domain Eukaryota; kingdom Metazoa; phylum Arthropoda; class Insecta; order Phasmatodea; family Phasmatidae; genus Clitarchus; species Clitarchus hookeri. Next base: position 4,043 of record NQII01007747.1, on the reverse strand, counting down.
AGTTCTGAGACAATTAATAGGTTTTTGTGGACATTATCTCTCAAGACTAGAATTTGTTTACTACATAGGTAATTTAGTTGAATGCACTGCAACATTTACGTTTCAGTTGTTTTGTTTGATTCGAAACACTTTGCATACACTTTTTTCGTTATTTTCAATTCCAACATTACTGAAGAAGGCAGTGTGCATAGAACTAGATGGTGCGATGTTTGATCTGTTTTAAGTAAAATAATTGTTGTACGAATTTTACTGAAAAATATTAAAGTGTGTAAAATGTTGTTTTGAATTCCCCCCAAAAATGTACTTAGCGCTATCTGTTGGCGTATTTTCAAACTGCATTTGTCGGCAACGGCTGCTCTTTCGTGAGCATAAAATTCGACGTGAGATTTAGCTCGTTCGGAAAATTAGGACAGTTTCTGATATTCTGAATGGCTTTTCCAGTTTTCCGTTTTGTTTGCTTGGTGGGATACGCATGAATTTCGTTCTCTCTTTACAAAACCTTAATACCCGCTTCAGTTAAATTAATGCATTGTATTTTAAGCCTTTGAAAAATGTCTCAATTTACATTTTACAACAGTAAAAAACAGCCGAATCCATTTTCGAACGATTTAAAAATTACCAAGTTTATTTCTAGAAAATAAATATATTTAGCAGTGCTTTTATTCTTCTCTGTTCACTTAAAAACACTTAAAATGTATTTTTATGTCCCAAACAAAGCTTAAATACCAAATATTTGAACGTTTATGCCATCTTTAAAACAAATTTTCTTTTCAATATAACTTTGACATTTTAAAATAAAGCACTCGTATTTAATTGATCCGAGAACATTCTCCTGAACCGCCAAAATGCACGGTTTAAGGCTAGGTTCAAATTGATCTCAGTTTGGCGCTCCGAACACAATGGTGCAACAGCCAAATGTGCTGAACCAGGACCATTGCTGAACCACAATGGTGCAACCGGGCATTAGTGGGTCTCTAGATCCGCCACTGGCCAGGTGGGAAGATCCACGCGTCAGGCCGTAAACTTTTGTTGCGGGGTGTACACGCGCGTAGGTAATTGTTGTGTCGGCGGCAGGTGCTGGACCGTAGTGCGTGCCATCTGCCGTCGCGTGGGCTGCCCTCTCG
>NQII01007746.1:15525-73221 GCA_002778355.1 Clitarchus hookeri | reverse complement strand
CCCGAGCAATAATGCCAACCATCGACTACAGAGATTAAGTATGTTTTCGATGAGCAATATATTCAATCAAATACCCGCGCGATTTGAATTTGACATTACATTTATCTACATAATATACGTGTATAATTCTATATTTTATATTAGTTAATAGTATAATGTGTAGATGCAGATGCACCTCCCTGAAAGTAATCCTGGCGGCGCCCATGACTGTATACATACAAATTTTGGTTAAATTGTTTAATATATATGTCTAACTTACCTAAATGATTTATGAAGCTGCCATTTTGAACACGGTAGTCTGATCCATTTAAATCATGAAAGTTAGCATGGCATTCTGTAGCCTTAATGTTGTGCATTATTTGATACAAATTTATTTGAAATGTTCCAATGTAAAATTTGTGGGTAATTTGTGGTACTCGAGACATGACATAAACCCTCCATAATTTTCATGCAACGATCTTCATAAATGGAAAACAAAAAAGTAATGTAGTAGCAATTTCGATGGTTTTATACTGCCAATATATAAAGTTAAGTTGAAATAGATTTCACAGTTTACATTAGTTTCGTACATGTCCCCTACAAAAATAAAATTATTTTACAGCGGCCGTACTGAAAATCATTGTGCCCTACTTTAAAAAATCAATATTATTATGGCCTACCACAGTATATCTTCGCTAAATTTTGTAAGAATGGTTTGATTGTTTTCCGAGATACTAAATAAAATTATTATTTCTTATTGATAGGGCTATCTTACAAAATGGCAGAAAAATGAGGCACTTCAAAGAAATATTTTGTGGTTGTAATAGGTACTGCCAGCACACAAAATTAAGTTGGGTTTTGTTTTGTTAATAAAATAGACTGGGCTCAAATATTTTTATTGTCGTCATTTTGAAAATAAGTGCCTTATCTACATAAAGCATACCCATTAAAACAATTTTTTGCAGTACTATTTTTTGCCAAATTTGGAAGGAATATTTTAATTTTTTTCCGACGGGGTCTAAAACTATAAAAGTCAGGTGCCCTTACTAAGTGTTATATGTGTACCAAGTTTGGGGAAATCCGGCTGAAGCGTTTAAGAACTGAAAGGCGAGGACACACATGAACAGACACACACAGGCACACCCACATACAAGCACACACAGGCAAGAAAAGTAATCTCATTAGCCTTTCTTTCCCTCAAAAAGCAGTGAAAATGGTTTTAAAAAAAATGTAATATTTAGGGCTTTCGTAGGCAGTTTCCATAAGAGAAAGAAGAAAAATACAAAGTTTCTTTTTGTGACAGCTCGCACTTAAATTCGTACCGTTTTTACATTGAATTATCTTTTCTTACGAACACTCAGTGCCAAACTCNTGTGACAGCTCGCACTTAAATTCGTACCGTTTTTACATTGAATTATCTTTTCTTACGAACACTCAGTGCCAAACTCGGTTGTATTTTTACCGTTGGCTCTAGTAAATAGCATTGGAGAGCGTGAATAATAGTTGCGAAATTATGTTAATACTTAAAATTTTGGCTGGGCGATGTTTATTTCATAGTTCTAGCCAAACAAGAAATTTTACATACAAATAAAAATGATTTCTCCATTTAATGTCAGCCATAAAGTAACCTTTTTGGAACAACAGCGCACCTTGCGGAGGAAATGTTGCCTATGCCAAACTCTTTGATAAGAAATCTCGTTTTGTTCCTAACCTGAGTAGAATAAACCTTAACGATACTTAGACATTTATATCAATTTTACTTTTTCATATCATTTTTCTACTGGTGATAATTAGCATTTATGTCGAAGATATTGGTAGAAAAGCAATTTCCTTCCGTGTAGGCATCACTTCACATTCTGATGTACAGTCAAGCAGTTATTAATTTGTCATTGGCTGCTTGCTTTCAAAGCAGAAAGTTATGATTGCGACAGCATTTCGTAGCATTTTTATTATTGGCTGAGGGTTTTCTAGGGACCGGTTGCAACATTGAAGTTCATCGCTCTATCCGAGACCACCAGCAAACTTGATCCAGGATCAACGTGCAAATCTGTTGCACCAANAGTTCATCGCTCTATCCGAGACCACCAGCAAACTTGATCCAGGATCAACGTGCAAATCTGTTGCACCAACCGAGATTGGCACATGACTGGAGATCGAAATGAACTTCGGCGTGAACCAACGAATTCGGTGGTTCAAGACAGATGATCCGAGANTGGCACATGACTGGAGATCGAAATGAACTTCGGCGTGAACCAACGAATTCGGTGGTTCAAGACAGATGATCCGAGATAAATATGTGTTTGTTTACAAGTGACGAGACGAGAACGAAAGTAGCCTGAATAAAATTGACCCAACGCAAAGTGTTTTCATCAATGAATGTACTGTACCATTGTATGTTTGTTGGTTAAGTTATTACTCGTAACAGAATAAACAGATTATATTTGTTTTACACACTACACTTCTGTTCGTACATATAAGTTACCTGTTTTAAATAAGTGTTGTTCTAAATTTTCCATGTACGTTTCTTTTTCCACCGCAGCCCACTTCGTGTGTAAAAACAAATAGAGAAAATGAATAATGCCACTTTCTATCNATTTTATATTAGTTAATAGTATAATGTGTAGATGCAGATGCACCTCCCTGAAAGTAATCCTGGCGGCGCCCATGACTGTCTACATACAAATTTTGGTTAAATTGTTTAATATATATGTCTAACTTACCTAAATGATTTATGAAGCTGCCATTTTGAACACGGTAGTCTGATCCATTTAAATCATGAAAGTTAGCATGGCATTCTGTAGCCTTAATGTTGTGCATTATTTGGTACAAATTTATTTGAAATGTTCCAATGTAAAATTTGTGGGTAATTTGTGGTACTCGAGACATGACATAAACCCTCCATAATTTTCATGCGACGATCTTCATAAATGGAAAACAAAAAAGTAATGTAGTAGCAATTTTGATGGTTTAATACTGCCAATATATAAAGTTCAGTTGAAATAGATTTCACAGTTTACATTAGTTTCGTACATGTCCCCTACAAAAATAAAATTATTTTACAGCGGCCGTACTGAAAATCATTGTGGCCTCCTTTAAAAAATCAATATTATTATGGTCTACCACAGTATATCTTCGCTAAATTTTGTAAGAATGGTTTGATTGTTTTCCGAGATACTAAATAAAATTATTATTTCTTATTGATAGGGCTATCTTACAAAATGGCAGAAAAATGAGGCAATTCAAAGAAAAATGTTATGGTTGTAATAGGTACTGCCAGCACACAAAATTAAGTTGGGTTTTGTTTTGTTAATAAAATAGACTGGGCTCAAATATTTTTATTGTCGTCATTTTGAAAATAAGTGCCTGATCTACATAAAGCATACCCATTAAAACAATTTTTTGCAGTACTATTTTTTGCCAAATTTGGAAGGAATATTTTAATTTTTTTCCGACGGGGTCTAAAACTATAAAAGTCAGGTGCCCTTACTAAGTGTTATATGTGTACCAAGTTTGGGGAAATCCGGCTGAAGCGTTTAAGAACTGAAAGGCGAGGACACACATGAACAGACACACACAGGCACACCCACATACAAGCACACACAGGCAAGAAAAGTAATCTCATTAGCCTTTCTTTCCCTCAAAAAGCAGTGAAAATNGCAAAGTAATCTCATTAGCCTTTCTTTCCCTCAAAAAGCAGGGAAAATGGTTTTTAAAAAAATGTAATATTTAGGGCTTTCGTAGGCAGTTTCCATAAGAGAAAGAAGAAAAATACAAAGTTTCTTTTCGTGACAGCTCGCACTTAAATTCGTACCGTTTTTACATTGAATTATCTTTTCTTACGAACACTCAGTGCCAAACTCGGTTGTATTTTTACCGTTGGCTCTAGTAAATAGCATTGGAGAGCGTGAATAATAGTTGCGAAATTATGTTAATACTTAAAATTTTGGCTGGGCGATGTTTATTTCATAGTTCTAGCCAAACAAGAAATTTTACATACAAATAAAAATGATTTCTCCATTTAATGTCAGCCATAAAGTAACATTTTTGGAACAACAGCGCACCTTGCGGAGGAAATGTTGCCTATGCCAAACTCTTTGATAAGAAATCTCGTTTTGTTCCTAACCTGAGTAGAATAAACCTTAACGATACTTAGACATTTATATCAATTTTACTTTTTCATATCATTTTTCTACTGGTGATAATTAGCATTTATGTCGAAGATATTGGTAGAAAAGCAATTTCCTTCCGTGTAGGCATCACTTCACATTCTGATGTACAGTCAAGCAGTTATTAATTTGTCATTGGCTGCTTGCTTTCAAAGCAGAAAGTTATGATTGCGACAGCATTTCGTAGCATTTTTATTATTGGCTGAGGGTTTTCTAGGGACCGGTTGCAACATTGAAGTTCATCGCTCTATCCGAGACCACCAGCAAACTTGATCCAGGATCAACGTGCAAATCTGTTGCACCAACCGAGATTGGCACATGACTGGAGATCGAAATGAACTTCGGCGTGAACCAACGAATTCGGTGGTTCAAGACAGATGATCCGAGAGCAATATGTGTTTGTTTACAAGTGACGAGAACGAAAGTAGCCTGAATAAAATTGACCCAACGCAAAGTGTTTTCATCAATGAATGTACTGTGCCATTGTATGTTTGTTGGTTACGTTATTACTCGTAACAGAATAAACAGATTATATTTGTTTTACACACTACACTTCTGTTCGTACATATAAGTTACCTGCNAGCAATATGTGTTTGTTTACAAGTGACGAGAACGAAAGTAGCCTGAATAAAATTGACCCAACGCAAAGTGTTTTCATCAATGAATGTACTGTGCCATTGTATGTTTGTTGGTTAAGTTATTACTCGTAACAGAATAAACAGATTATATTTGTTTTACACACTACACTTCTGTTCGTACATATAAGTTACCTGTTTTAAATAAGTGTTGTTCTAAATTTTCCATTTACGTTTCTTTTTCCACCGCAGCCCACTTCGTGTGTAAAAACAAATAGAGAAAATGAATAATGCCACTTTCTATCCAACTTATCCAGACAATAATACCTTAATAACTTTCACAAAAATAATATGGTTTCAGCGATTTCGCGGTACAAGAGCCTTTAGTTTGTAAACATCAAAGCAACCAACACAGTAAAATGGTTTTACATGGGAAAGATATTTCTCTCTGACGTCATGAAACAAGACAGCCAATAGAATCTCCTCTTTCATTCTAACTATCGATCCTACATTTTCTGAACCACGGTGATGAAGACTGAACCAGGATCATAACATCCACGATCGCAACTCGGCTGATCACGTTGGTGCAATGCGTTTTCAAGGGAACTCGGCTCCGACTAGAGATNACGTCATGAAACAAGACAGCCAATGGAATCTCCTCTTTCATTCTAACTATCGATCCTACATTTTCTGAACCACGGTAATGAAGACTGAACCAGGATCAGAACATCCACGATCGCAACTCGGCTGATCACGTTGGTGCAATGCGTTTTCAAGGGAACTCGGCTCCGACTAGAGATTAAGGGAAACCCAAGATAATTCGATCTCGGTTCAAGCTTGTTAATGGCGCAACCGGGCCTAAGAAGTGTCAAAGAACGGTTGAACCAATTGGGAAGTGATAAAATATACAAATTGTTGAATTCTAACTTGTTCCGAAATACATCCGCGAACTCTGCAGGTCTCTACATATCCCGTATAGATCACGTTTGAACTCGGCATTGCATTAGCTGGTGTGTTGTGGTAATATGACCGTGGTGAGAGGGACTAAACAGACGAACAGAAGTTCTCCTCTTGTTTTGATGCATATCTCACTTCCAGCTTGTCTTCGTATCCACACCTCAAAGTGTTGCCATTCAGGTCTAGTGTACCCCATACACAATTGTGTATATAACGCACAATTTTCCCAGTCATTACCGTACACTACGAGACTTAACGCCCAACTGTCTTCCGAGCGAGTAACTCACTCGAACACCTTGCAGGCTGTGGATGGTTAATACTTCTGTAGCCGAACACAAGGCCTTTCGCTCACTGTTGGCGGCGATAGGACAAGAGACCTTTCTCCCTCGGTACAGCGCACAGACAGCATTGTTTTATTTGCACTGCCTGAGACCATCAATGGAGGTGGGCTTGAGAGAGTTCATGTTGTGTTACAAAATGTGCGATAAAAGAGAGAGAGAAAACAGTAGCCTGAAGAAAACCCGAAGTGGACCCTTCCGCTATTTTACAAAAGGAAAAGGAAAATGTGCGGTGACTCAGCATTAAAGATGAAAATATGAATAATTTAGTGAGTACGCAACTAGAAGGGAAGCCAACCAGCACTTGGTGATCAATCAGAGGAAGCATAGGTGAGGTAGATATGCCTAGACAACTTTCATCTGTGAGTTTTCGGGAAAACCTATATGTCTCAATGCCACAAAAAAGTATAATAACGCTAAAATAAGATATGACACATTTTCAAACTTTTCAGAGGAAACCACGTGGTATAATTTTTCAGGGCACTGTGTAGTTTTTATACGAGTTTTATTGTAACTCATTCAAGTATAAAATGTTTGTTTACTAATTGTCGTTAGTATAAATGCTATTAACTCCACTGTTTACTTAATTTCACTTAGCTAAATTACAATAAAGAGGTTACGAAAATATTTTTTTTACAAGCTGTATTAAGTACAATTCTTAAAATACCATTTTTGAACTAAAATACGTTACAGGCGAGCATTCGACACTAAATTGTCTAGGTACCAGAAATCCAGAATAATTGTCTCTCGAGACTTTTAGAAAGGTTTGGTTTTAAAGGTCAGGCATTTATTTCTGACTTATAACATATCATATACCTAATATGATAGAGTGTATGGCGTGATCAAAATCAATTCATGAAGAGTGATATTATTTCAGGTTGTTAACTACTGTTATTGCCAATTCTACGTAGAGCCACGGAAGTATTTCTTTGGATCTCACCACGCTCGCTGGTTGAGTTAAATAATTGAACGTACAACGACCAACTATAAAAAGCATAAGTAGTGGGAATATGGCGGGTCGGAGACAGGTATCATGCATCGGTGCTTGGAGCCACCCGCCACCTCGCTTGTCGAGGCTGTCGCTGTCCAGAAATCACTTTATTCACCACAAAAAAAGAAGAAGAAAAAAAAAGGAAAAATTAGGAAACCGGATTTGAGGCTATTCGAAGGAAGAGCCGAAAAATCCTCAGTATAGCAAGAGGCTCTAAGCGGAATGAGTCACTTAATCCTCAGAGCAGGAGAGGAGGATTCGTGACTCCCAGCCAGGTCAAGCGGACCAGGGAGGATCAGTGAACCTGGCCCCCTCCCCTGACCTACATCCAGCACATACCACCTCTTCACCCCGCTACCTTCACCCCACCCCCACCAATCGAAACCCAACACCTCAACACCTCTCCACTCCCCATTAAGAAATTATAAAAAAATAGCAAAAAAATATAAAAACATTCTAAAAAATCTAGTAATATACAATGTTAACCTCACTCATCCCACCACCCTCACCTAACTGCCTCTTCACCCCCTCCCGAATCTTAAAAATATCGATAAACTCACAGAAAAATAGAAAACCGTTCTAAAAATCGAGAAACATATATCGTTAACCTCACACTCACCCCACCACCCTAATACAACACCTCCCACCCTTTACCGATAGATCACACTCACCCTTACACTTACCAGTAAAAAAACCCAAAAATGTTGCAGAAAAACGACAAAAAAAAAATTCTAAAAATCAAAGAACATATTACATCACAGACACAGACATGAACCAGACATTTATATACAGTCACACACAATCATCATGTAATGTTTGCTACTAGAAGTTATTTCATATTCAGTGTTCAATGCACAGCTTAACAAGAAGTAATGACACCTGAACATAAATGTGTTTGGTGTTTAGAACAATTGTACCTTATATTTGTCCAGTAGCAGCGCAAATGCACAATCTTCACAGATCATCAATTAACTGACAGAGAACGGATTGTAAAATCTACTTTATTACAGCACCGGAAATCGAATCACTCACATCCAGAAGCGTGTCGGTTGCCTACAGGAACAGCAAATTCACCGCATAATCGGTGCTGAGGTCAGGTTCAAATGTTCATCGATGTTTACCCATCTGGGAGGAGCTGGGTTCGGGTAAATCCTTGCATTTGGAGCGTGGTCTCTGAGGCTGCTCGTTCTTTCGAAGTGACAGGTTGCTCTACTGCGGTTGCTGAGATTACCACCTCCATAATAGATGGATCTGCGATGGCGACCTTCGAGATATGCAGATCCGATGTTGATGACGCCCAGTTTGAAGCATGCAGGAATGATTTGTCTCGATATTTTGCAGCAGCTACCACGTCGTCAGGCGAACACAGAAGTTTGATGTCTTCGTGCATGTAAGAAATACAACACCTGTCGTAGTCTGGGGTACAGTCGATCACCTGCTGGCAATGATCGAACGAGTCGGGATTCCCAGCGCCTATCTAGTGCAAATTACCATCGCACACCTCTTCACACTCCTTGAGTTTGCTTCCAGACCAGTAACAATAATTAACACGACTTAGTCCGAGTTTTATAGAATTATAGATTCTTGCCAGGTGGAGGCCAGCAATGCTGTCTGTCTACCACATACTGGAAGCTGGTCGACACAGCAGGGCCTGCTTTATAGAGGACTGGTTACAAAATGGTGGCGACACCTCCATCTTGGAAATCCGTTATGATGTTTCACGATCTGCGCAAGCTGTAACAGTAACCTTGAGATGGTCTCATTAAAAGAAACGAAGCATTTACGTTTGCTGCATTTAAGGTTACATTTCATGTCCTCACTGTCTATGTCGTCGTTTGACGATGCACATGTGTGTCCTGAATATATGCCAAGACTCTGACATTTAGATACATATTACAGAACATGTACCCGTTTCATTTATATACCGCACCGGCGAGAAACAATATTTGATGGCTTGAATTTAGCACTACCTAACAATTGGTATGTGTACACAGAACATAAATGTGATGCACAGGGCGTGTCTAATGTCGGCATCCACCTGCCTATGTTTTTAAAGCCATGCCTTTCGTGACATATACTGTTACAGCTTTCGGTAATTTCGTCCGGCCAGGGCGAACTGCAAAGGTGAACATAGCACTCGTCATCTTCACATAAGAAGCTTACTAAAAACCGGCAGGTGTCTTGCGGTGAAAATATATTCCACCTAAGCAGAAAATGAATATTCCCATTCACGTTTCAATATAAGTCAAACTGCAAATCTTACCACACTCATCTTTAAAACAGATGCCATATTCTACACAGTGTTGTCTTGTATAGACATAATCATACCGCGAATTAGGACTGAGCATGCAGCGGTTGACATCTTCCACTAGGCCAGGATCTGGAAGCAGGTCAATTTCCTCTCCTTCAGACCCACTGTAGTCATCGACTTCGAAGTGGTACTCTGCTGGCTGTGGCGGCTGGTAGCCAGAAGACCTGTACATTTCTTGCACTCAATGCATATGCAGAATAGAAGACATGCTTGCTGGCGAGGCTGAGAACTGGCGAAGGGGCCGGCTGTCGTTGCTTGTATAGCCAAAGGATTTTCAAAATGGCTGCTGGCTCACGACGCCATTGCTAGATAGACATCACACATGAGTTATGAGCACAAGGTCTACCATTCTTTCTTCCCACAGCCCAGGATGATGGTGTGCTGGTCGCCATTACAATGCTCCATCCATCTAATTGCATCATGGCGACGTCTATCTCCAGCTCGTAACTGATTGTCCCTTCACCCGAAACTTGACGCCGCGGTTCTTCTTCCGCACGCGATATCAGCTGACTAGTAGTCGCATACATCGATGCCTATAGCAAATTCGCCTGGGCAAGGCCGGTCAAGACGAAGAATGCATGCGTTGTTACCAAGATCATGGGTTTGGAAATGTACTACATGGGACCTCTTTGGTGGTAGATGCTAAATAACCAGCAAACTCTGAAATGTCCAATACTGGGAAAAAATGTTTTCTTTAAGTTCTAATTTGGTGCACAGTCAACACATATCATTGATTGGTATGGGTGGAGGGATAATTTTTGTTACATAAGGCCAATGCTTAATTTCTGTGTAGGGATCTGAGATGGTTTGGGGGTGGAGTGGGGAGCGAGGGAAGGATGTTCTAATGTTAAATGTTACTCGATTTTTTATTTTAATTTCTGCTTCCTTAATTTTTTTAATGTGGGTGAGGCGAGTGGGCGAAATTGATGGTATAGGGTGAGTATTATGTTAACATTAAATAAAATTAGATATTAATTTTTTTCTCGGTTTTTTATGAATATTTTTTTTGGTAGGGGAGTATGATGGTTATTGTGAGCCGGAAAAGGGGGGGGGGGTTAGGATGGTGTGGTGAGTGTGAGGTTAACAATATATGTTCCTCGATTGTTATAAATTTTTTGCGATTTTCTTTGATATTTTTTAAGTTTCTCTCGGTGGTCGGATGGAGAGGTGGTGGGATGAGTGCGAGGTTAACATTGTATGTTTCTCGAATTTTTTAGAATGTTTTTCTTATTTGTTTGCGATTTTTTATATATGCTTGGCTAGAGTGGGGGAGGGGGTTCGGTGCAGGTAATAGGGTGGGGACGTGGTAGGTGCAGGATGTTGGTCGGGGGAGGGGGCCAGGTTCACTGATCCTCCCTAGTCCACTTGACCTGTCTCGAGTCTCGAATCCTCCTCTCCTGCTCTGAGGATTAAGAGTCCCATTCCGCTAAGAGCCTCGTATTCTCTCGCTCTACTGAGGATTTTCCGGCTCTTTCCTGGAGTAGCTTAAGATACGCTTCCCTCATTTTTCCCTTCTTTTTTTTTTTTGGTGAAAAAAAAATATTTATAGGCAAAATAATTAATTTCGGAAGTAATTTTTGGGGTGAAACAGGCATTGTTGTCAATAACATGGCCGTGCCAGGCCGCCGGCCACGGCAGCCTCGACAACCGAGGCGGCCTGTGGCTCCGAGCTCCGATACCTGATAGCTGTCCCCGGATCACCATTTACACACTACTGGCATCAATTTGGTACATGCTGTACAATTTAAGTAGCGAAATACTTAAGTATGGCGGCCCTATATACATACTGTAACTTGTTCACTTTTGACTGAACAATGCGGAAAAGCTGGTTTGGTTTCTTCTCTTTACTCGCCCTATTTTTTTTTCGACTGCACTTAAAAATGTATACAGCCACGAAGCTAATGACTAGAGTTTGTGTCTGTCAAGAGATTCTGTAGAATTGTTGTAAATATAGGAATTTTACTCTAATGTTTATGTAATGTACGTAAAACTGAAGACAATAAACCAAATCAGTGGCTACAAACTAAACGTTGCACATTGAAGTAAAGGTTAAATATGTAGAAATGTCTTTCTTTTGTTTTAATTCGCTCCAAAATTACTGCATATATTGTTAGTGTCAACGCAATTACATTTAAAACAATGTAGTTACGTGACGGAAAAATTGTTTTAATTACGGACTGATTTTAAGTGGCTCGCCTGCTTTGAACACTTCTTCCGCGTTTGAGACCGACAAGCGCAAGAACTGTAAGGGCTACACTGGCACGCGTGGCAAGTGCACCGTCGCCTCTACGCGAAGGGCTCTGAACTGGCGAGCAGTGTTCTCGTAGTGCTGCGTGTACCTATGGCACTTTAAGTGGCGACCCCATCATTTTATGGTTGGAAAGTCTGTAGCAATATTGGGTGGCTGCCCCTCGAGTACCCTTGTGTGTACATAACGCGTGTATTTTGAGATACAGCGCTTTTAAAAGGCCGTTTTTAACAATGTTGGGGTCTGAAAATGTGTTTTTAATGTGCGTGGCGTGTTAAAAGTAATCTGCAGGCTTAGTGTGAAGTGTGCGTTCTTCTCGTAGTTCAGCACATTGCACGCACTCTTTATATTTCCGTTAAAATAACAACCCTGTATTTGAATCACACTGCAGCGCAGCGCGAGCTGCAGGGCGCAGTTAGTTATCCCTCCGACAAGTGTGTTGGCAACGCTTGTTTACAAACACGAGTGTAGAAGGTACCGGAGTATGCAATTAAGGAGCGAATCCAGTAGCAACTGTAAGTGGCGGCTTTCGAGCACGCCAGTAGCTGCTACGACATTTGCAAGTCCTGGAGGATAACGACGANTAGCAACTGTAAGTGGCGGCTTTCGAGCACGCCAGTAGCTGCTACGACATTTGCAAGTCCTGGAGGATAACGACGAAAATCCGGAGGAATTTTTGCAACTCCCATCTCTTCCGTCGCCTCTCAACACGTCAGACCATTCTGTAATCTTCTTTCGTGATGAGTCGGGGGAAATAAATACATTTTTTTTTTACCCTGGCAAGAGCGGGACGAACATCACCATAGCAACAGCACGTATCTCTCCGCAGTGGCCCCCGTGGGACCTCTCTGTGCGCTGGGAGAATTTGCAAGTTTATGTGAGCGTGAGGTGCACGCTGTTTCACCCGCTGTTTATAGCTGCTTGTGCCGTGAGTTATGTCCTCCTTCCGCTGGGTTCATTTTGTAAAGCCAGCGCAATTTCTCGAGTTCACTGNCTGCTTGTGCCGTGAGTTATGTCCTCCTTCCGCTGGGTTCATTTTGTAAAGCCAGCGCAATTTCTCGAGTTCACTGGCCTGTAGCACAAGAAACTGTTCTCTCTGCGTGCACTGCAAACTTGGTTATTACAACCTCAGAGAGTAGTCAGTTTCACCTAAGACCATGATCGCGGGCATTTATCCTTGTTTTCTCGCAATTTCCTACCTAACTAGGGGTCATTCAGGGTGCGCGCGGTAAACTGCAATCCCACATCAAATGTAACTTAAAGGAACGTGTATTTAGAGTCCAGTTTGTCCTCAGATCAGCTCACGCAGTGGAGTGCCCTGTAGAGGTCTACACAGCCGACGAGGTGAAGATGGAGCGGCGCCAGAATGCAAGGGTGGGGAATACGGGAGATCCCCGAGAAGACCCGCCGACTAGCGGGATAGTTCACCACGATTCCCACACGCTAAAACCCCCCCGATATTACGGAAAACAGATCTTGAATAATATCTCCTCTGGTGTTGCTGTAAATTACATTAACCAAATTGATGTTCGTGATGTAATATGTTAGAACACTTTCGCTCTTCATGAAACTGTAGTTAATCAGTCTGCTATTGTGTCTGTAGCTGAAGCACCTGTAACGTTCTCACGTAAAAAAAAGTTAAGATTGAGCTTGGTTATGAGATTTGTATGTTCCGTAAATTAGTTGGTACTACTGCTGATATTCGTATTCTTGGACATGTACAATGTGTTTATGCTACTTAAATAAAGGCGGGAGGCGGGTCATCTAACCACTGTACCACCGCGGCCCCGTGTGCACTGGTGAGCAAGCACTAGTCCCCTGCATCAGTTCACTGTACGTCAATGCCACGTAGCACAGCCACAGAGTACTTAACAACACAGAGGCGAAACAGCCACTTATACACCCAATGACGTACATGCCAGCAAAATGGCGTCACTAGCCAGCAACACGATATAACTCTGTTCGTCAATCAGTGCTTGGTATATTCTACTCGCGGTTTCTTCAAACTTTTCTCAATCATACCTTTGAAAAATCGCCCCATAGATAAAGTTTTTGGTTGGTTCCTATACATGATGTGTAACATAAGCNCTCAATCATACCTTTGAAAAATCGCCCCATAGATAAAGTTTTTGGTTGGTTCCTATACATGATGTGTAACATAAGCGTATTATACTTCCGTTAACATAAAAATATCTTATTTTCGGCAAAAATGAACTTTTACTTGTATTTTATCTACGAATTATATTATTTTCATTTATAGTCAATAATAATAAAACTACGCGGAAAATACGTGTGTTGGTAATGCCTAGTAAGAAGTAGTTCTTATGCAAAATATTATTGGACAGTGCGCACGAATGCGGTGAGTTGTCCTTTTGATGTAGTTTCTATGGGCGGTTCATGGTAAATTCAACACTTTTGAATGTCCTGCTTGGGATCTAGTTGTACGAACATTTGGTTTCCTTCCGCCAGACGTAACATTGGCATTGTCGTGTGCCTGTTCACTTCATTCATGCGTCGGCCAAGGGAAATAAGCAAATATTTTAAAATTTTGCTAGTTCTTACTCTTAGAAGCACTATAAAAACAGACAGCAAATGAAATCATTTCAGTATTCACAGACGTTTACATAACACATTTAATTGAACAAAAATGCCTGTAACTACTTTCCATCCGTCGTTACCAACATTGTCGGGCGCATCCCTGTCAGTGTATCCGTGAAAACATATGCAAGTAAGGTCAGTGACATTTTTCAAACCTTGATTTAAAAATAATCATTTTCCCAAGAACAGCCTTTACACTGTCTTAAGACTTGTTTGCATGACGCGGAGGAATATTCTGGAAGTAGAACTTTAGCAGGACTTCAGAAAAGTGGGAAGTAGCCTTGAACGGACTATAACCTACTCGCCAGCCCGTAGCACAGCCAATATAGGGGAACGTTTCGCAGAATGCGACAGCCAGTCAGACACAAAACCTATTCACAGAACTTCGCGCAGCCAATCAGAAAATGGGTACACCCACATCAAAGGAGCCGCCTCGGCATTTGTCTATGTCTACTTATCTACTGTGTGGTTTGACAAAGCAAAAACATACAGTAATTTAGATGTTAAGGTTTGGATGTATTTATTGGTATAAGGCGATAATTTTATGTGCCAATATATTTTCCTAAAAGCTCTCGCGTACAGCTGCCTTTATAACTGGAAGATACAGTATGATACGGCATAACTGCTTTAGACGAATCAGAGGCTTCCAGTCCTAAAGCTGCAGAAATGTCGTTAGAAGTCCATANTGATACGGCATAACTGCTTTAGACGAATCAGAGGCTTCCAGTCCTAAAGCTGCAGAAATGTCGTTAGAAGTCCATACATATGGAAAATACATACGGAAGCGTGTTCAATTTCAAACACGTTTAATTTAGCACTACTTATATGATTTCACCACTGTTGTTACGAAACTCTCTGGACGAGAGGCCGCGGTGGTGTAGTGGTTAGACTGCTTGCCTCCCACCTAGGTGAACCGGGTTCGATTCCCGGCGGGGTCGTTTCCGGATTTTCGCATGTGGGAATCGTGCCGGGCAGTGCCGCTAGTCGGCGGGTTTTCTCAGGGGTGTCCTGTTTACCCCGCCCTTGCATTCCTGCGCTGCTCCATACTCACCACACTTCACCCTCGTCGGCTCTCAATGCCTCGATGTTAGGAGCCTGGGCGGCTCTGTTCACTCACCCACTCACTCTCCGGACGACTATAAACTAGTAACAAGGAGGAATAAACATCATGTTAGCATCACGTGCAATCCTGACCAGACAAGATCCACCTCTTGACATGACAGTAGCCAAAGAACGAACGACTGTGGCCAGAGATCATAGCGACTGAGAACTGAAAGCCGGCGCCAAGCGAATTTACGAAACTGACGTCAAATGGGTAAGCAATACTACACTCAGTCAACAGCCGACGACGAGAAAATGCACNAGCGAATTTACGAAACTGACGTCAAATGGGTAAGCAATACTACACTCAGTCAACAGCCGACGACGAGAAAATGCACAGAGTGTAGTAAAAATATAAAATATAATTGGTTTTTCCTGCGATACGCATCCATCATTTTATCAGAACCATCACGTAAAAAAAGGATGTAGGCTATATTCCATTTCCTGATACTAATTTCAGATTTCTCGCTACAATACGCTCGGTGTTTAGTCAGATAACCGAAGATGGAGAGGCCGGATGCCTGCCCTCGTTCGCCAATTTTTTTCCTATACTGAGCTGGAATGTAAGGAACGTGAGGCATGGAGTAGTTGATTTTCTTATACGGGATTTAGTGGTATGCGGCCAAGTAGAAATACCAGTGCGCAAATGGGACAGGGAAAAACGTTATGCTTTTCTACCAGTCATTTTTGTTTAAACTTCTGTCATCTGCAAATAGAGGTCCGTAAATAAATTAGTTCGCAGATCTGACGAGAATACGTTAGTCTGGTGTGTTCATATTCTTTTAATTATGTACAACGAAGTAATTAAGTAGTCCTTCACACACGGTAAAACGTTTTGTATTTTTACAGGGAATTATTTGGATACTAGTTGTCAAAAATATTTTTCTAACACTACAAATAAATAACAGTAGATTTTACAAAACCTTAGCGTGGCCTGAGTAAAAATAATGTTGAATTTTATCAAGCAAGTGTTGTAGACATCAGGTATATTATACACATTGAGCTGCATAAAACATTGTTTATTGTGAACAATTGCAGACATTATTTACTGTGCACCTTCGACTGCANATACACATTGAGCTGCATAAAACATTGTTTATTGTGAACAATTGCAGACATTATTTACTGTGCACCTTCGACTGCATCCTGCTATCTACCTAATTGTCACAAAAAAAGCAAACAAACTCTCGAGCTGTATTTCACAACAAAGGCAATCAAACAAACACGTACAGTCGATTCAACAAAATATGTTGTTGATAGCTTAATTACTTTTGGGGCAACACAGGTGTTTTGTTTATTCAAACTTGTATTTCGTTAGACGAACAAAATTAATTTTGTTNATACACATTGAGCTGCATAAAACATTGTTTATTGTGAACAATTGCAGACATTATTTACTGTGCACCTTCGACTGCACCCTGCTATCTACCTAATTGTCACAAAAAAAGCAAACAAACTCTCGAGCTGTATTTCACAACAAAGGCAATCAAACAAACATGTACAGTCGATTCAACAAAATATGTTGTTGATAGCTTTATTACTTTTGGGGCAACACAGGTGTTTTGTTTATTCAAACTTGTATTTCGTTAGACGAACAAAATTAATTTTGTTNTATTACTTTTGGGGCAACACAGGTGTTTTGTTTATTCAAACTTGTATTTCGTTAGACGAACAAAATTAATTTTGTTGCATTACAAGTTGTGTTGACTTGGGAAAGCATTTGTCGGAGCAACTAAATATATTTCTGCCGGCTCTCTCAGTTGAAGGGCTTCAGACAAGTGATATGTAACGGTGAATGCACTATAGCGACAGAGTGAGTAGTGTGTCGACGTGGGACGGCCACAGAGGGCAGGTGAGTGTGAGGGAGAGCGCACTAAGGGCAGGCCACGTGATTGTAGGAAGCAGCGGTCGCAGTGCAAGCCGTGTTGATGTCCGCCCCTCACGCACGTCTGTTTGACTCACGGGTCACGCACACACACTTCGCACTCCCCCTTGCTAAGTGCATTACGTGATACCGGGTACAGCGCCGGCCAAGAGGCCGTCCTCCACTCACCACAGGCCCTGTGTCGCGCCGCTGGCTACTCGTCCACACTGCCTCCATTACAACATCACACAGCAGCCTCAAACACGTCTAGGGGGTCGCGGTGGTGTAGTGGTCAGACTACTCGTCTATCACTGGGGCGAACCGGGTTCCATTCCTGGCGGGGTAGCCCCGGATTTTCGCACGTGGGAAACATGCCGGACGATGCCGCTGGCCGGCGGGTTTTGTCGGGGATCTCATCCACCCTTGCATTCCAGCGCTACTCCATTCTCACCTCGCTTCCCCTTCATCGGCTCTNGTTTTGTCGGGGATCTCATCCACCCTTGCATTCCAGCGCTACTCCATTCTCACCTCGCTTCCCCTTCATCGGCTCTCAAGACCTCGATGTTAAGAGCCGCCCAAATATCGACACTCCATTCTTAGTAAACGCACTGTAATTTACGTAATTTTTCGGTTTGCATGTTTTTAGTGCATGTCTTGCAGCCGTGCTCGATGATGTCGGCATCAATAACTCACGTCATGGAGGTGTAGAAAATTTCACAAACCAGACCAGCCACAAGGAGAGACTGAACACGGATGCCTTTCTGTGTACAGCACCGGTGGTAAATATCATTAATGTGCAGCGTGTCTACGATCGCGCTCACGTTGACTGAACGTGTTACAAGTACTCCCTAGTAAGAAATTGTGAACGCTTCAAGGTCACGTCTGGCTGTATGGAAGTATTGCGACGGACTCTCCCAAGGCTGCCATACATGCATTCCCGCGGAGTTGAGTTTCTCGACAACAGACTTGTAACAGTAGGATATTACTGCACACGATCAAAACCAGTGCATTATATTACAGTTGCCACTTTGTAGATATATACTTTCTCCTAGGGAAACTGAGCAGAAAACACATCAAAATGCTGTTATTGACCGTTTTCACTAATTTTTCTTTTTTATTATATTTAGTACGGTAAAAGCGAAAATAGGCTGCTGTAGGTAATTGTTTTTTTTATCTTCGTCAATAAAAAACGTATTTCAGACCATTTATTTACCGAAATAAGCGCAAACACTGATATTACAGGCAATGTTTAACTAAGTAGTGTCTTTAAGCCGACATAGCACTTGCTGCGTTGTAACAACTACAGATCTGCGGGCTTTGTGCTGAGGCTACGGTAAGAGTCTTAAAACCATTCTAATCTACAACATCAGCAAGGTTTACGAGTCACTCACCCACAGGGAAGACCACCAGGCACTTACCAAACAGTGTACAGTTACATCAAAAAACAAACTTCCAATGCATCAAGTGCACTGTATACGCCGACTTGGTAAACTACCCTTGTGTGCCTGCAAGTATTACAACACCTTCACTTGCAATGCCCGGTACATGGTGTGTCGTGTTGCACATAGAGAATTTATATCTTCTGCTCACAGTACGAAGCCGACTAATAAAACACTTGAAATCATAGCGTGAAAAATTTTCCCTGCCATTTACTGCACTCATTTTTACGAACACAGTGATTCGTATTCTGCCATTCAATTGGGCAACGTCTTCCCTGATTTGACATCATTTTGAAAGTGTAATGTCATAATTTTTGTACTCTCAAATTATTTATTCTGGCTTCTGCTGCTGTTGTGTACTTAACGAGTAAAAATCTACATTGAAGTAGCATGTTTTTCTTGTCATTTCAGAGTTTCAGTTGATTTATGCATGGGCATTGTCACCGCACCACGACACTGTCATTAGCAGAGCGTGTCGTGTATATATTTAAAGTGCGAATGGCAAGTAGACGCCGAAGAGAACTTTCAAAAGTGCTAACTAAACCAGCAAAAAAAATTCTTCTGCATTAAATTTTTTTTCTTTTGTGTAGACTAACGCTCGGTATTCTAAGTACCTGTTCCGCTAGAAACATTACTGTTATAACTCGTCAAGTTAACATTTATAAACCAAATTAGTTGAATGATACTTTCAAATCTCGGTGACAGTGCGTAAGGAATCATCTATTCTAACTGGTTACATGCAAAACTAGTATTACACGTGTTCGAATAGCTGATCATATAATTTGATATTGCACTCCGCTTGCGCCATAATTGTATTTCGCTTGTCCACACGCACGCACACACACACACACCAGCATGCTACGATCAGCTTCCTACACCGACATATGCGGTATTAACGGATGGTGTTGATCAGTCCATAATGCTTCCACGTGTATTTCATGGTCAGGCAGTTTCTACCAGCCGCACGATATTTTTCAAGGACACATTTTTCATCGTTTGCTCCCTGCTTACCAAACCNATCAGGCAGTTTCTACCAGCCGCACGATATTTTTCAAGGACACATTTTTCATCGTTTGCTCCCTGCTTACCAAACCAAGAAACAAAATTTAATATGAGCGCAGTAGAAGATTAGTGTATTTCTACAAACATTTGTTTGAGTACAAAACGCCAATAATAGTTCGTGGCACTGCAAGTACATCGTAACGAATATCACAACACGGTGATGTGTAACTCATAAAGCGAATGCTGTATTTTAACACATTCATACCCAGTGTGTAACATCATTGTGAACACTGCGCAAAGGAAGGTTATCTCTGTCCAATACTGTGCGCTGTGAGGCTCACTGCTCGANGTAACATCATTGTGAACACTGCGCAAAGGAAGGTTATCTCTGTCCAATACTGTGCGCTGTGAGGCTCACTGCTCGACTATCATTCCTGAGGGCAACTCATTCGTAAGTCGTGTTACTGTTATAGTTAGGGCCGGTGACCTTTCGCGTATAAATCGGAGGACACAGTAGACGTCAATACGATATATATATACACACACACACCTCAGCTGTTGATATACCTCCATTGGCTGCTGGTGCCAAGCCCGTCTTTGACCAAGCCACTCAGGAATAAGNTGCGCGTAATTGCATCGCTTAACCATTTTGCTTACTGATAAATATACAGTTTTAAGCCTCTGAAACTGAAGAATTTTTTTATCGGCACAGTACTGGTATGGGGATATCACTTTTCCGTACACCGGGTCCAATAAAAATCTTTACGGTCTTCATTTCCAGAGGCGTGTGGTGAACTATTGCAAGATAAGCGGACGTTAGCTCTGTGTTGTACTTTGTTGCCACAGGACGTGTTTAATGGGTCCCTTGCTGCTCGCTTGTGATTGTTCGGAATACACTCAGTTTCCCCAGGCTGCACGGTGGTTACTGACTCCTGCTGCACCGAGAATGTACAGCCGTGAGCAAGCACCAGTTTGCCTTGCAACGCTTCACCACACGCCACTGTTCATTTTACTGGCACCAGATGTTTAAGAAACTTCGATATTTGGTCTCAGCGACGAATCATACTTCCCTCATACAAAATACTTTTCTTGTTGAAAGTTGCAGTGTGCAACAAGAAATAAACTTCCTCTTCAACGTCGCAGATATAAAACATTAACTGAAAGAGTTCACGTCGTGCTTAGCAAGCTTGGATTAAAAATCAGATAAGACTGCAATTGTCCTATTTTGTTTATTGTTGGTTATGGACTTAGTGTTATAACTGGAGTTGTAGTTAACAGTAGTGTCTACAAACGACACATGTTCACATGATGGACACAGGAGCATTGTGATCGGGCCCGTGGCTAGTGTCACGTTGACATCAGCGGGAATGGACAGGGAAAGAACATTTGATCGCGATCAGCCTGGATATAGAGTAGTTACGAATATAGAAGCGAAACAGCGGCTTACTACGTGAACTACAGTCGCACACTCCACGCTGGCCAGCAGAATGTGGCCACGCCGTCCGCCAATTAGAGCTCAGTAACCTTCTCGCCGGCTGGCAGCCCAGCCAGTAGGGAGCTTCTGGCAGTATGCAGTAGCCAATCAGGTCCTGGGTCCATTTCCAGAGCCTCGCGCGGATAATCGGAGAATGGGCGCACCCACATCAAAGGAACTGACACACCATTTGGTTTCTGTGGCCTAGAGGAGTATGGTCGAGAGCAGATGGCCTCAGGGACGAATCCAACCGTGTTCAAAGGGAAGAGGGAAGGAAGCTTTCGTCATGCACGACATGTGACTGTCATTACCCAATAACTTATACTAAGTGCAATATAGATCAGTGAGCATACTGCTCATTTTTTGTGTTCCACTTATCACAACTGCAAACTAACAGGAAGAAGATCACTACAGTGCTAGTGCAAGAGATTCGGCATTCAAATTACTGTCATGTTTCGAGAAGGAAATGTCTAGGAAATTGAATGCGATAACCACTTCCCAAACAGCTGCCTTAAATTAGTGGGAGGCATAAATAGGCAACAGAAAATTCTATACTGCTAGCTTTCATGTATTTCTTAAAGTAAACTTGAACACTTTGAGTGCTGCAGACGTAACATTACTTGGCCGAAATTTAACTGAGTTGAATGGAGTTTGCCGTAGCATTAACACATCTGCATTCTTGANTGGCCGAAATTTAACTGAGTTGAATGGAGTTTGCCGTAGCATTAACACATCTGCATTCTTGAAAGACACGAGCCCAGAAATATCACTTAGTAAGCAGTTTTCATACGGCTCTCTGCAGCGTTATATTACGTCAGCAACACTCAATGTGTGAATTACTAAAATAAACAGGATGGATCGTACAGTCAATACACGGTTACGTACAGCTTTTCTGAAGCCCTGCTCATGTTCTACTTACAGGATATTCCTCCGCCTCATGCAGGNAATACACGGTTACGTACAGCTTTTCTGAAGCCCTGCTCATGTTCTACTTACAGGATATTCCTCCGCCTCATGCAGGCTATGCCTAACCAAGTATGGAAAATTACGCCAAATGGACAGCGCGCCGCATTCGAGTGCACTCACTTTAATAATTTTTTCCATCAGAACTATTTATTACTACACATTACCAACACACCAAATTTCTCCCTGCTTTTATTCATACTATTTACAAATTAATTTTTGTAATTTATAGATAAAATATAAGTTAACGTTAAATTTAACACCAAACAAGAACGTTTTATGTAAACTGTATTATAAAACTCTTGTGATACATTAAATATTTAGGAAACAACCAAACACTTCATAAACGAGGCGAATATAAACTATATATTATTATACGAAAT
This sequence comes from Clitarchus hookeri, assembly GCA_002778355.1. Classification (NCBI taxonomy): domain Eukaryota; kingdom Metazoa; phylum Arthropoda; class Insecta; order Phasmatodea; family Phasmatidae; genus Clitarchus; species Clitarchus hookeri. Next base: position 50,832 of record NQII01007746.1, on the reverse strand, counting down.
AATGATCATGTAATAGGGAAACTTTCAACTCGGCAGTATTTCGTGAGAGAGCCGGCCAGTAATGGACGTTGTAGGTACCGTACAGTAAGCGTGTCCGGCATTGTGTGAACCATATACAGAGCTAGTGATTTGTCGCGAAGAAATGTGAGTACACGGTAGACTTCAATACTATGATCTCCCAAAAGAAGTTTGTCTATTGCCATNATTTGTCGCGAAGAAATGTGAGTACACGGTAGACTTCAATACTATGATCTCCCAAAAGAAGTTTGTCTATTGCCATCGGTTACTCTCTGCTTTAGAAGACATTTTCATATTTGACCATGCCACTCAGAATTCAGCAACACCGGCACGGCTCCTACGAGATTCGTGAGCAGACAGTTAATACGTGTCAAAAAGTAATTTAGCCAATCCAAATAGGTAAACGACCCTGCAGTGATTTGAAATATAACTGCTCTGGAAATATTTTCGCGAAATTGCNTAGCCAATCCAAATAGGTAAACGACCCTGCAGTGATTTGAAATATAACTGCTCTGGAAATATTTTCGCGAAATTGCACTACCCCTACACATACAGCATGGTTGTGAATAGGAATATGAAGACCAACAGATCAGATAGTCGTGTTGTCATCACTATAGAGCATTCATTGTTGAACTGCGGTTCGCGGACACTGGAGGCTCTTCAGCAAGTCAAACTAATTAATGTCATTTTTCATAAAACTTTGTACTTGTGCTAAATCGCTTTTTTTATGTTATCGTTATCAATGAGACTCTTTTTTGTGCAAATTTTGTTGTAAACTTCATGTGTGATAATCAATTTGCGCAGCGAAAAATAAATAGGCTTTATACATGAAAGTATATTTTTTTGGTTCGTCCGAAAGAAATGGTTGGAAGTCCAGCAAAAAGTGCGTCATATCAAAGGGGTTCTCGAAACAGCAAAGTCTAAGAGCGTCTGATGTAGGCGAATCACGTGTAGTAGCTAAGTGAGTGTATAGAGCACTCAAAGTGTTATCAAGCAATGATCTCCAAGATGCTCCCCCCACACGAGGAGGGAGATCGAGAGGAGCTGCACGTCACGGCCTTGAGCACAGCCACCAGCGCCACTGGACCTCTCGTCTGCTGATGGACCGCGGCAAGGAAGGCCAGGCTCATCAGACAACCAGGTCGCCCATTGTGCCCGCATCACCGCTCCTCAATCACAGCTCCGCAGGTCACTAGGTCAGGCGACACGCCTAACCCACTCGTCGTTCGATTGCGACACGCAACTTTTACTTTTTAAACCACCTGTAGGGTTGACTTGAGTTGAAATTTTTTGGGTNCGTCGTTCGATTGCGACACGCAACTTTTACTTTTTAAACCACCTGTAGGGTTGACTTGAGTTGAAATTTTTTGGGTAGTTCTTAACAACCACGTCTTGAGACCCGATGAGGGTGAAATGAGGTGAGAATGGAGCAGCGCTGGAATACAACTTNAGTTCTTAACAACCACGTCTTGAGACCCGATGAGGGTGAAATGAGGTGAGAATGGAGCAGCGCTGGAATACAACTTCGGGGGAAACGGGAATTCCCCGAGAAAACCCACAGACCAACTGCTTCATCCGGACTCGATTCCCACTTACAAGAATCCGGAAGTAACCCGGCCGGGGATTGAACCCGGTTCGCCTTGGTGGACGACATGTAGGACACACTCCACGGTCATATCCAATGGGATTCAGTGCTTGTTTTCTTGCACGTCCATTATTAATAGAGAGTGGAAAATTTCGCGAATTCATTTTACGAGAGTTAGACCTCAAACACATTTGCTTTTCCGTTACGTTTGCAATTGAATCTCGTTATATTAGACACTCGCAAGTGAACTCTGAGCCAATAGTATACATCTGTAGGGAGACAAGTACTGAATATCGTGCCACATGGTCTGAGATAAAGCTGGCTACGCACTGCGGCATCAGCCAATCAACAGGAGGCTGAGGCTCCTAGAAACCTTAGTCCCGTGGAGTCTGGCATACAGGTCGNACTGCGGCATCAGCCAATCAACAGGAGGCTGAGGCTCCTAGAAACCTTAGTCCCGTGGAGTCTGGCATACAGGTCGTTCCAAGAAGCGAAATGTTCCTGTCCCTAGTTATTAGATCAGAGTTCACCTCGGCGAGTCTAATAAAATGCCATCCAATTAGAAACGCATCAGAATTATGCGCTTATTTGAAGTCTAGCTTGTCCTAGTAAATAAAGTCACGTATTTTTCTAGTCCTTTATAATGGTTGCAGCGTACTTCTGCCATCACTCCAACACTCNTCTAGTAAATAAAGTCACGTATTTTTCTAGTCCTTTATAATGGTTGCAGCGTACTTCTGCCATCACTCCAACACTCCTCTGTCATCTGGCGTGTGTAGGGACCTGCGAATGTCGTCGTGAGTTAGAGCGGTAATAGGGTAGACTTTAAACACTTGTACTTCCTTACTACATTTCTGATAGAACCACTCGTTTTCTGGCATGCCCTGCAGGAATGTGAACCAGTATTACACGTGCAGAAAGAGAAGGAGCGACTCACGTGCAACCCAGCACACAGGCTGGAGTACTCATCATGAAGGAACCAGCCAACGAACAAACGGCAACACCTCGGGTGTACACAGAACTGCCAATTTCATTCTACAGCCGTCAAACGAACTCGCAAAATGTCTGGGTATCCAGCCACGTGGTTTGAAGCCCGCTGTTATACGGCTTTCTCTTGTAGTTGTGCCTATTCCTCCAACGCAAACAACTACCTACGTATTTAGATGTCATGTGATTTTATTAGACACACCTTATTCTTTGCTAAACGCGTTCCTGTATTGTTTGTAGTACTTGAAAACTATTTAGCTCCTCTACAATTTCGCAATTGGATGGTCTTAGTTGATAGGCTTCTCAGGTGCCTGCCATCGAACCACATATTGTCAGCAGCGGAGAAACCTAGCTCTGATTGGACACGTCGGATGTGTCTGCCCACGAATAACAGACCTGCAGTATACAGGTTGTATCTGAACTCCGTGCAGAAAGGGAAGCTACAATATCTGTGGGATTAAATAACCAGAGAATTCTAGTAAGGATATTTTACAATCGATACTTGGGTACTGGTATCCTGAATCTATTTTTAAAAAATTAAGATTTTTTGCCNTAGTAAGGATATTTTACAATCGATACTTGGGTACTGGTATCCTGAATCTATTTTTAAAAAATTAAGATTTTTTGCCTATACATTTTTATTCGTCCGAGAGAAAATAATATTTATATTTATTAGTTTCTCTTGGGTGAATAAAAATGTATCAGCAAAACATCAATACCTATTAGAAAATATATTCAGGATGCCAGTACCCGAGTACCGGTTATTAAATATCATTGATACTTAATGTGTTGTAAATGTGACTTAGATAACATGACATGTGATTTAGCTGGCCAAGTTAATTAAGAGCATAGCAACTTGGGCTCCCATATTCCAAAATTTACGACTTTTCGGTGCTATATTCTGGAAACTATAATCATTTGACTAGATATATTTACATTTGAGGTCCCTATATACATCTCTTTCAGACAATGAAATAAAAAGTTATCTTAAGATATGGTATTAACCAGTACACGATTGCCTTTACAAACATATTATTAGTGGAATTTCCTGTTTATTTAAGCCCACAGATGTGTGACTTCTGTTGTTGGACATAGTTCAGATACACTGTATAAGTAATTCAATTTCGACTGGTGTAGTTAATTGAGACGCCTTGTCGCAAAAACACGCAGTTGACAATCAAAACAAGGCCACTGACGTGCTTATAGTATATCGAAGTCTTGCCTGCGAGTAAAATCTTTCCCAGTGATGAGGTGTCACGACGCAGTCATACACTGCACGTGTGTGGTCTGCCTCATGGGTACTGCAACTCGGAGGAAACATCCTCCTCACTGGATTACTTTTGGCTCGGCCAGACATCGCTATGCGCGTCTTATTAACTGANGACTCGGAGGAAACATCCTCCTCACTGGATTACTTTTGGCTCGGCCAGACATCGCTATGCGCGTCTTATTAACTGACGACACTTCTCAGCGAGTCAAGTAAGCTTTCATACTATGTCAGGAAAACTAGAATGAACACCTGTCGCCAAACAATACGGCGAATTTCTGCATCTCGAGTAATGAAACATATTTGTATATGTAAAAGTTAATTCAAAAACGTGTCTGAAACACTGGCGACTCCGAGTCATAACAAATCCAATCGCAGAATGATTTATTTTCGCGTTATTCCAGCTTAAGCACATTCTTCTGCAACATTTTCTGCCGGCCTCAATTATAGCGGGCATGTTGTAAACTGATAAAATATTGAAGTGGTGCTGCACGTGGAATCCTTTGATTTGTTATGTATACAAGTTACCAATTGTATAGTAGTTATTGTCTAAAAATATTTCAAAATTTATTATCACAAAAAAAATGTCGTTGAGCGTTGCGTTGGCCACCCCTGGCACTGAGAAAAAGGTTATGTTGAATGAAACAAAGTCACTTTGGAGCAACCGAATTAATTGTTTGTATAGAGGCAATGAAATATTTTCTTGTTGGAAACACGTTATTTTGTTTTTCTTATATTGTTTTCCCCAAACAAATATTTGGTTGATGCAATTAAACATTTGTTCTCTTTACGTAAATTTGGGCTGCGGTGGCTGAGCGGTTAGTCTGCTCGCCTCCCACCAAGGCGAACCAGGTTCAATGCCCGCCTTGGTCGCTTCCAGATTTCCGCAAGTGGGAATCGTGCCCGACGATGCCGCTGGTCGGCGGGTTTTCTCAGGAATCTCCCGTTTTCCCCGCCCCCTCCATACTCACCTCACACCCTCATCGACTCTCACGACCTCGCTGTTAAGAGCCGCCCAAATCTCTTCACTCACTCTACGTAAAGTAAACAGTTTCTGTTCATGTAAAAAAAGTAGGAAACGTGACTGACAACCAACTACGCCTTAGTAACGCCAGCCTATGTGAATACTGATCACAGAGATCACGTGCGAATGTTTTCAAATACGTGCACTCATATGCNTTAGTAACGCCAGCCTATGTGAATACTGATCACAGAGATCACGTGCGAATGTTTTCAAATACGTGCACTCATATGCTGGACAACGTGTGCAAATAAATATTTCCAGTTTCACAGCCTGACCTTTTAGCTTCCTGTTGAACTTGTTTCATTACNTGGACAACGTGTGCAAATAAATATTTCCAGTTTCACAGCCTGACCTTTTAGCTTCCTGTTGAACTTGTTTCATTACTATGTTTACGCCATTACGAAGCGTCAATACATGCACTAACAAGCACTGTTGATGTCCTAATTGTCACAAAATACAAACAAACACTCCAGCTGTATTTTATAACGAACGTAATNTAACAAGCACTGTTGATGTCCTAATTGTCACAAAATACAAACAAACACTCCAGCTGTATTTTATAACGAACGTAATCAAATGAGCGGTCAAAAAAATATGCACAGTTCATTCTACAAAATATTTTCTTGACAGTCGAATTTATTTTGGCCCAACACAGAGGTTTTTTTTTATGCAAACGAGTATTTGGTTATATGAACCAAATTAATTTGGTTCCATAACAAGTTTTGTCTACTGAACCAAATATTTTGCTGGGGCAACAAAATATACGTTTGATCCTGTACATACAAATNACAGAGGTTTTTTTTTATGCAAACGAGTATTTGGTTATATGAACCAAATTAATTTGGTTCCATAACAAGTTTTGTCTACTGAACCAAATATTTTGCTGGGGCAACAAAATATACGTTTGATCCTGTACATACAAATATATTTCTGGCTGATCTCTCGGTGCGTCTTGCAAGAATATTTTTTAATGAAAACATGGTACTTTCACATTTGGTAGTAGAGGATACTTTAAATGAGACTTTTCGGGAGGAGGGAGAAGAACTCAGGATCTGTTTTTTACTCTGTGTTTTCGTAACAGTATCGATTTCGTACACTTGCGAGTATCTTCTTCTTATGCTACTGAACCAAGGTTATAAACCCTGCTGGAAAGTAGCGAAGAAATGTTTCAGCCAACATTCATTCGCTAACACTCTAGCCAGTTTATCCTTTTATAATTGGATGGCTAGGTCCTTTTCAGAGCAGTCACAAACTTTCTGCTGTAGGATATCAGAATTCTCATTGGTGCAATGAAGTGGGACAGTAGCTTCACGTATGCTTGATAGGGAATAACCAGGAAAGTGTTGGAAATGCGCACAGTACGTTGAAGGCTATAGCAAACAATCGACTTTCCTCGCAGGTCTTACAGAGCACCGAGCCAATATCGGCGAGTGCTTGTGTGAGCGAAGTCGAGTTAAACAGGTAAGTGGCTCCAAACAGGCGAGGATAGACACGCGAAACGGCTCTCTTGTTGGACCTTTCTTTTTTTGCCTGTTCAGTGTATATCATCNAAACAGGCGAGGATAGACACGCGAAACGGCTCTCTTGTTGGACCTTTCTTTTTTTGCCTGTTCAGTGTATATCATCAAATCGATATCCGTGGAACGTTCCAAGCCGACACCGCTTGAAGGTTTATAATTATATACATATTTTGAAATGTCTGGTTTTTACGCCAGCAAGCTGGCCGGGGAGCGACGACTTACACACTTCGCTGTCTTCAGAGAAGGACGTCAGGTGTGTGACTCAGCCGAGACATGAACCCGGGAGATGCCGGAGTGACCTCGATCACAGGCCCCCTCCCGTCGCAACATTCATATACACCTATACGATACCCAGAAATTTCGTACACTTATCGTGGAGTTTTTTTTCCTTCGGTTTTCTTCAAAATGCAAGCAGAGTTCAATAAACTTAGACAACTTAACTTTTGTTTGCCACGTAAGCTCGCAAGTATACGCACCTCGTATGTTACATTTACTTTAATTTATTTATAATACTTTCTAAATACACAGTAGTAAATATTTGTGCTTGTTGTCTCACACGGTACTATTTTATTGCATTTCTAATGTTGGTACCACCTTTTCCAGCGCGACAGCTAAGAATGTTTACAGTTGTGACGGTAGTGCGAGCAGGAAACTGTATTTTCGTCAGCAGGCACCGCGAAGGTGATACTGACATGCGTCCATGCACTCAAAGAGAAACCAAACGAATGCTGATCATTATAATCTCATAGCCACACTGACAAAAAAATCTTTTCCTATAGTAAAGCCAAATTTTTCTTTTTGGAATCAAATACATGTTGACATTCTGTCCTTTGTCCAGCCTTCGAGTTAAGTGCACTCTTAGGGTGAAAATGGTCTTGGCTGTACGCCAGAAACACGGATATTCAAATTTTACTGCCGAGAATTCTTAGTAGTCTCATAAAATACGCTACAAACTCTGAGTTAAAAAAATAAATAAAACTTTTCAGAGTTGGCCGACTCTGTGAAAACAGTCAGAACAGAATACTGTAAAACAGCAAGAACCCACATAGCACAGGATATCCACCGGATATCCTAATTAGATCCACAATATCTAAAAGTCATCTAAGTCCTACAGTGAATCTCGAATGTATATCCTTTGGATATCCAGTAGTAGATACCGGTTTGTACCACTTACTTGATATTCGTTAGATATTTGAAAACCACCAATGACTATTACTTAAAGTAAGTGACTACATCAAAACATATATATATATAGGACATCCAAAATATCTGTATCACATTTTGGATACTGAGCGGACATCTGGATATATTTTAGTAGNAAATTTTTCTTTTTGGAATCAAATACATGTTGACATTCTGTCCTTTGTCCAGCCTTCGAGTTAAGTGCACTCTTAGCGTGAAAATGGTCTTGGCTGTACGCCAGAAACACGGATATTCAAATTTTACTGCCGAGAATTCTTAGTAATCTCATAAAATACGCTACAAACTCTGAGTTAAAAAAATAAATAAAACTTTTCAGAGTTGGCCGACTCTGTGAAAACAGTCAGAACAGAATACTGTAAAACAGCAAGAACCCACATAGCACAGGATATCCACCGGATATCCTAATTAGATCCACAATATCTAAAAGTCATCTAAGTCCTACAGTGAATCTCGAATGTATATCCTTTGGATATCCAGTAGTAGATACCGGTTTGTACCACTTACTTGATATTCGTTAGATATTTCAAAACCACCAATGACTATTACTTAAAGTAAGTGACTACATCAAAACATATATATATAGGACATCCAAAATATCTGTATCACATTTTGGATACTGAGCGGACATCTGGATATATTTTAGTAGTNATATATATATAGGACATCCAAAATATCTGTATCACATTTTGGATACTGAGCGGACATCTGGATATATTTTAGTAGTATTTTGAATGTAACTTTGCTAATTTTGGATGTCCTTGGATATCCTGAATGTCAGAGAGTGACATTCGGCAGATATTCTTTGGATGTCTGTGGCTATATGGGAAGGGACACGGAAAATAAGGCTGTGAGTTGCAGCAATTGACAAACCTAACATAAATGTAACGGATATGCAAGAGTTACCCCGTTCCAGACCGAGTGTATACGATTGTGCACCTAGTCTACAGGAATGTTACACTGCTGGCCATTGAAATTACAGCACCAAGAAGGACACACTCACGACCATATTTATTAGACAAGTGGCGTGGTTACTCTTGCAGCTCGCTGTGACGTACAGAACATGCGGGAATTAGAAGTGTGTGGCTCCACCACGGGCGGCGATAACCGCAGCTACACGACGCAGCATTGAAAGGAAGATACTTGGATGTCCGTCTGTAGTATATCCGCCCATGCTGCTTCGATGCGTGCTTAAAGGTCATCCGTTGTGGCCGTAGAAGTCCTGTGGCAGGCCAGTTGTCGTCCGACCATGGACCACACGTTTTCGATGAGCGAGAGATCAGGTGAACGCGCAGGCCAAGGAAGCAGAGTGACATGGTAGTGATCCAGGAACAGCCGGACGATGTGTGCCACGTGCATTGTCCTGTTGGTACAGGTTCTTAAGTAAGGAGACAACAATAGGCTCCAACACCTCCGCGATGTAACGGTTGCTGGTCAGAACAGCAGCAATGCGGACTAGGCGCACGCAGGACTGGGATCCTATGTCACTATGCGCTATAACTCCAGATGCTGGCCAGCTATGTCGGTGCAAGGTGCAGGACTCGGCCAGGCGTGCGACTATCGTAGTGCTGCGATCAGAAGCAGGATTCTGAGTAAACAAAACTTGAGGAGCACTAAAATGAATTTCGTTCATCCAAAAAAATACACACTTGAATTAAGAAAGCTCCTGTGTTGGCCCAAAGGAAGTCAGATTGTAAAAAAAAAATAATTGGTTGAATTAAATGTATATATTTGTTTGGCCACTCATTTGATTGCCTTGGCCCGAAAATACAAAAAAAAAAAAAAAAAACTATTAGGAGAGTAACAGTGTTTGTTGGTGCATTTATTGATGATTAATATTGGTATAAACATCCTTAAAAAACAAGTTCATCAGGAAGCTAAAAAGTAAAGCTGTAAAACTTAAAGTCTTCATCTTCACACATTGTTCAGCAATTTAATTGTATGTACTTAAAAACAGTTTGATTGCGACAGTAGTCACTTTAGCTGAGGTTGCTAAGATTGCGTTCGCGCAGATGATCTGGGTTCGAATCTCCGTCGAGCTTCCAAAACTTTTTTATAGTATCAAAAATCGTATAATGATGGTAGAGCCAAACAAACATTTAGTTGCACCAATCAAATTCTTGAGGCAATCAAATAACAGCTACAAAATATATTGGTTTCAGCNCCAAACAAACATTTAGTTGCACCAATCAAATTCTTGAGGCAATCAAATAACAGCTACAAAATATATTGGTTTCAGCAAAAAAATATGCCATTGTCCCTTTACAAACAAATAATTTGGTTGTGCGGCAGAAACTGCTTGATACAGAAAACATGGTGGTACAGGGCCTTTGGTTTCCTGCGCATCGCTCAGCCCGTCCATCCTCGACCACTGATGCCATTGCCACGTCACTCTGGTTGAATTTCTTCCAAGGCGAGAACCAATCTCGCAGTAGGATATTCCACAATCCCGATAGACCACNCCAAACAAACATTTAGTTGCACCAATCAAATTCTTGAGGCAATCAAATAACAGCTACAAAATATATTGGTTTCAGCCAAAAAATATGCCATTGTCCCTTTACAAACAAATAATTTGGTTGTGCGGCAGAAACTGCTTGATACAGAAAACATGGTGGTACAGGGCCTTTGGTTTCCTGCGCATCGCTCAGCCCGTCCATCCTCGACCACTGATGCCATGGCCGCGTCACTCTGGTTGAATTTCTTCCAAGGCGAGAACCAATCTCGCAGTAGGATATTCCACAATCCCGATAGACCACTATTCTCACGCGGCCGTAGGCGGGGACCTGTTCGTATGTTTGTTGTGATCTTCTACGAGGCATGATCACTCCGTGTATGCACACAAACAGCGGTAAAACACAATGCCACTACCTCCTAGCGGCTACCCGACATTCACATATCAGTGTCGCCATTGGCGCACGTGCTGCGACACTCGGCTGGACAATTAATCACGCCATTGTCCTAGCCTGCTCAACGAATTTACCCTATGTGGGGGGCCTTCAGGTTCGTCCTTCTCGGTGCTGCAATTTTAATGGCCAGCATTGTATTTTGGGTGGATTCTGTCCATTGCAAGGCTTAATGCCCAATGATCTTTCCTGCCGATAACTAATTAGTAAACCGTGATTTTCTTCTATGGTGTAATGGTTTATATTAGAATAGCTGAACAAAAAAGCCTCCAGATCATTGGCTGTGATAATAAAACGATTTGTGTGGTGGCTTGAGTATAAGACGCTTAAAAAATTGTGTTTTGTAAAAACCGTTGACATTATTTCAAACGGTTCTGGCTGTGTTAAATATATCATTAACGATTTTTTTTTTAAAAGTGATTACAAATTGTTTGAACACATACATTATAAACCGATGTAGGCATGCGTGTGTGTCAAAGGGATAAGGTAGAATAAGTTACAAATCTGAAAGGCCGATTGTAAAGTCACCTAGTACTTAGGAATGCAGAGGTGAAACAGACGCTTACATCGTGGACTACAGCCGCACTCGCCAGCAAAATGGCGTCGCTGTCCAACAACGTGTCGGAACGCCGTTCACCAATCAGCGCCTGGTGACGTACTCACCAGCAGGCAGCCCAGCCAATAAGGAACCTTCCGCATCATGTAGTAGCCAATCAAACACACAGCCCGTGCCCAGAGCCGCGCGCAACAAATCAGGTAATGGACACACCCGCATCGAATGAGCCGCCACGCCGCAATGCCTCTGTGCACTTGTCCACCGTGGTGCAGTGTTGCAAGGCACGTGATGGCGGTGACTGTACTCTCCCGCTGCACGGAGCAGGAGCCAATGAGCACCGCGGAGGAGGGGAAAGTGGACGTAAGTATTGCAGCTACTCGCGAGCAAGTTGCGGACCACGCGCCACGTGGTCGTGTGACGTCAGCTGCACGACTGACGCCTAGTGGCCGACGTGCCAAGTACGTGACCACCGGGCATGCCTTTCTACAATCTACCAGTCACCATTGTGAGATTCCCAGGTGTCTCTTTCTTATAGCTAGGGCCAGTGACTTTTTCTCGTGAAAATCGGAGCACACAGTAGACTTCAATACTATATACACACCTCAGCTGTTGTTATACCTCCATTGGCTGCTGGTGCCGTGTCCGTCTTTGACCAAACTACTCAGGACTAAGTAACTCTGACACTGAACCTTCGTGATTCGTGCACAAACGGTTAACATGGGTCAGAACATTTTTTTAGCCAATCAAAGAAGCTGGACGACACTACAGTGCTTTCGACCGTATCTTGTCTCGAAATTTTTTCGCGAAATATCACTGCCCTTACTTATAGGTGTATATATATATATATATATATATATATATATATATACCTGCAAAATTCACGTTATTATTTGGAAACATGTTATATTTGTTTTGCGAAAATATTCAACGACTAGTTTTACTTCAAAACACGTTAGTTCAGATCCACTACCGTGGTTGGATGATTTTGACTCACACGCGTCCGAAGTGTCTGTCAGCCAATCACGGACGTACAGTGTCAGGGTAACTTTATCCTGATTGGCCCAGTCAAGTCTTCTCATACAGATAAGCGGCCAATAACCAAGGGGTATTTGCAAGCTTGCACGTAATAAGTTGGTGTCTGGCTTGAGCATGAACCTTCTCGCATAATACAGGTGGCCCTAGTTATACTCTGCTGCCCTGTACAAACTTGATCGGAGTTTGCGATTCCATTGGTTACTGGCAAACATGAAACGCCATTTGCCACACTGGTAGCTTTACTGGTCAACCGCTGAGCCTTCACTGATGGTCAAAACTGACTTTGGGATGTGTCACACAACTTGTCGGCCAATGTCGGAAGTCAAATGAGCATACATCATCTTAGAGTTTGGTATGCAGCCCCAAAATACCGCCAATATTGCAAGTATATAACTATAGGATGTTCACATCTACTGCAAATAACGCACAGAGAAGATAAGTAAACAAAGGCGAAATATGGCTTGCAGTTTTTTTTTATGTGGACGTGTACCCCTCTCTAATTGACTGCGCAAGGCTCTGAGAACGAGCCTTGCTTCTGATTGGGTACTGTGTGCTGTGAAAGGTTCTTCATTGGTTCAGCTGCCTGTTGTCGGGAGGGTTACCAGTCACTGATTGACGAACGGCATTCCAACACGTTACTGGCCAGTGAGTAAGTTTGCTGGCTTGTGCGACTGGAGTAGGCAGAATAAGTGTGTGTTTCACCTCTGTATTTTTAAGTACTCTGTGGTCAAGGGCTGCTGTGTGAGGAAGACAGGGTGGGGCATTATAACTCATAAAGTCTATTCGAGTTTCCTTTACACTTCTGGAATCAAACCTTTAAAAAAATCACTCTTGTATAACGTGTCTGGTTGTTTCCTAAATATGTCATGTATCACATGCTTTTTACACAACTGTTAAAATGAATGTATCGTATTTTTGATTAAATTTAACATTGACATACATTTTACAGTAAAATTTAATATTNCCTAAATATGTCATGTATCACATGCTTTTTACACAACTGTTAAAATGAATGTATCGTATTTTTGATTAAATTTAACATTGACATACATTTTACAGTAAAATTTAATATTTTATTTGTAAGCAATAATAATAAAATCAGAGATACAATAGGTAGGTTTGTAATGACTAATAAGAAATAGTTCTCATGCCAAATGCTATTAAACTGAGTACGTCCCTTTCGTGTAATTCCCCAGTCTTGGTCAAGCTTTGTTTGCACGAGGCGGAGGAATATGGTGAAAGTAGAAGTTCAGCAGGGCGTCAGAAATGTTGTCGTTGACCTTGAACGGACTATAGGTGCCACTGTACATGGTCACAGCGCAACGCACCAGTGTCACGTGGAGTGAGGCCTCACCACAGTGTCATGTGGCCGCACCACAGTGTCACATAGCCGCACCACAGTGTCATGTGGAGTGAGGCCGTACCACAGTGTCACGTGGAGTGAGGCCGCACCACAGTGTCATGTGGAGTGAGGCCGCACCACAGTGTCATGTGGAGTGAGGCCTCACCACAGTGTCACGTGGCCGCACCACAGTGTCACGTGGAGTGAGGCCGCACCACAGTGTCACGTAGCTGCACCACAGTGTCATGTGGAGTGAGGCCGCACCACAGAGTCACATGGAGGAGTGAGACCGCACCACAGTGTCACGTGGAGTGAGGCGGGCGAGCACGCCACTCGGCGGGACTCGCATGGCGCCGTTGTCTGCTGCAGACTGAGCTCTTTTGCCCAGTGTCGTCGCGATGTCATCTGCNCGGGCGAGCACGCCACTCGGCGGGACTCGCATGGCGCCGTTGTCTGCTGCAGACTGTGCTCTTTTGCCCAGTGTCGTCGCGATGTCATCTGCTATGTCATCGACGAGATTCACGAGAGGATCTTACCCAGCGTTTCAAACTTGTTCTTCCACGCCCGAGGCGAGAACAGCAGTTTGTCCAGCAATGAAAATAGTCCGGGATTTAATGAGCGGCCTGACACTATAGCATTTTATTATGGTGTGGAAAAATTGGAATTGTAGTGAAAGATTAAGGCATGAAGGATTTTTTGAAGGATGTTGTTTCTAGTGCCATAAGTAGAGATAGCNTGGAATTGTAGTGAAAGATTAAGGCATGAAGGATTTTTTGAAGGATGTTGTTTCTAGTGCCATAAGTAGAGATAGCCGTTTCTTTAGCGAAAAAAATCTGAGTACAGGGTAGACTCTATTTCTATAAGCACCCAACAGCAGTTTGTTTATTGCCATTGGTTGCTTTGCTGTCTGCCTGAGAAGGCGCTTTCATAATTGACCAAGCTACTCAGAATTCGGCAACATTGGCACAGCTTCTACGTGATTCGTGAGCAGGCAGTTAGCATGTGTCAAAAGGTAATTCCGACAATAAAGATAGGTAAACGACCCTACAGTGTTTTGAAATATAACTTGTCTTGAAATCTTTCCGCGAGATTTGACTACATCTAGNGATAGGTAAACGACCCTACAGTGTTTTGAAATATAACTTGTCTTGAAATCTTTCCGCGAGATTTGACTACATCTAGTCATAAATTAAGTATTAACATTGAAACTCTAACTAAATTTTTTTTGTGGATTGTAATTTGGTGCTAACTTTGTTAAATACCTTCGGTATTATCTATTTTATAACATTTCTAAAGTTTGTCTATTTTATTCAACAGTGGATATTGTACATTTTTTAGTATAAAAATATATGCATCTGAAAGAATTTTATTTTATACATAAACTCTTTTAATGAAAAAAATTACTGAACATCTGAGAAGCCATAAAAAGAAATAGTTTTGATAAATTTTAAACTTAAGTCACCCCTTGTCTTTCATTAGGCTGCTGTGGTATTTCACTTATTTATGAAAACTTCTACTCCTTAATATTGATGGATAGTATGGTTAAGGAGTCAGATTATTGGTTGGTGCCTGTAGCAGTGAGTGGGGGTGTTCTCTGGGTATTCCGAAGATATACTGTCGCTGTTGCACTAGGACGGAATAGCAACGGAATGCACTGGTGGTGTAAAGTGAGGAGTTCCCCGATGAAACCCGTCGAACATCAGCGACCTCCTCCACATGTGTGTTGAACGCACGGCCGTCGAGAACATAGTGACGACGTAACCGCGGCTGCAGGTCAGCACACACGCACCCAGTCAGACATAGGATGAGCAGAGCTGGTTCTGCTTCAAATACGGGGTGTTACTTGTGATACGGAAGTGGAAAATATAGACCTCCACCAATGATTCTCATATATTTTACAAAATACGATGGGCAGCGACACCTCATGGGAGACATTACCACTTTTTAGGAGGTACAGCTTGCAGTTTTTTCGTCAATGTTCGGTATCGCATTATAGGTTTAAAAATCGACAAGGCCATCGCACCATCCCCCTATCCAGGTCGAGTGGCAGAAAGTGTACCGCACACAGCTACGACCTGTCAAGGTAAGCATTTTCGACATGGCTGATGGTTTCCTGTCAATTTATAGCCAGTTTACTTGTACGAACAAACCAGGAAGCGAAGACACAAATGTCCACAGTTCCACGTAGTAGGCATCTGCTCCATTTCATAGTTTTATGTCAGCTTCTTTCCTTTCAGGTACCATCGCAGTTCGGGTGGAAGACACAAATTCCCAAAACGGTTATACTAGTTAGCACATTTGCCCCATTTTACATAAGCTACGTAGTGTGTTTGGGCCCAGCTGAAATTTTGTATCTTCATCTTGCGTGCAAACAGTTCCAAATCCACATTTGTGAGCAGTCATTTCGGTAGAGATTTCATTAATGCTATTTCCTGCTGCGTTCCTTTTGCACACTTCTGCCTCCTGCTGGGCATGGTCTTAGGTAGACGCCTTGNATTAATGCTATTTCCTGCTGCGTTCCTTTTGCACACTTCTGCCTCCTGCTGGGCATGGTCTTAGGTAGACGCCTTGGCCATTTGTTTTAACCCATGGCGATAGCTCCCATATTTGCATTGCATCTTTGGACGTCGGACAACTTCTTCCGTTCGCTCGATGATGTGTTGACAGCTCGGACGATACCACTCATGGCTCCAATTAGACTCCTGCTGGCCTTCTGTGAAAGCGTATTTTCTGTCTGGTGTCGGGTTTTCAAATCCTTGTGCTGGGAATAGGCGATGTGATGTTGCTTGCATGTGTCGTCCAGTGCATTGATGCCGGTGTCACCATGTGACAACCTTTTAGCTATCTTCGTTCCTGGCCCGCAGAACTTGTATCCGGGAATGTGCAGCTCGGACGGTATATTGTTGATCAGCGTATCGACGATCCCACTTCCAGCTACAGTCTTACCTATTCGAGGAATAGTGGAGAACTAAGCGAGAAAAGTATAAAAATGCTCATTTTATACTTTTATTTTTTTAGTTTTCAATGTTAAAGGTCATCGCGTCAAGGTCAAGGTCCAGGTCACCAACATCCAACATGGTGGGCAAGATGGTCGCTTTACGACCAGAATGATAGAGCATGAACATCTGACACGCTCCGATGGCAGACTCCGTTGTCCAAAAGTCATCTGTTTTCTACCACTACAAAAGTTCATCTGAAAGCAAGTGTTTAAACGTCCTCAGTTCATGCTAGTCGGGAGCGGAATTTACTTACTACATTCGCATAAATAAGTTTACATCTTTTCGCGAAAAACAAGAGACGGAACCTCAGCGATTATCCATAAGCGCAATGTTAAATAATCAGCGGATGTATATCCGCTCCAACTGACTTGCGGTCGATTTTTATTTTGCTATAATCATGATTAATTTAACACTTTTTACCCAATGTTCTTCTTTAATTAACTGAGCAGGAAATTTTTTTTTCCTAGTTGGTTTTCATTGTAGTTGTTATCGGAAGTGTTTTTATATTCTCTTGCAATTTTGTTTGTTAAGCGGTTTTGTTTTATTGTTTAATCGCCGCTGCGATATCCGTTGCCGCCTAGTTTCTGCCGACCTCCTCTTTTCTCTACTTTTTCTTAAACTGTCGCAGTGAATAAAATGTTATTCCTAGAAACACGTGACGACATAGTNCGGTGTCACCATGTGACAACCTTTTAGCTATCTTCGTTCCTGGCCCGCAGAACTTGTATCCGGGAATGTGCAGCTCGGACGGTATATTGTTGATCAGCGTATCGACGATCCCACTTCCAGCTACAGTCTTACCTATTCGAGGAATAGTGGAGAACTAAGCGAGAAAAGTATAAAAATGCTCATTTTATACTTTTATTTTTTTAGTTTTCAATGTTAAAGGTCATCGCGTCAAGGTCAAGGTCCAGGTCACCAACATCCAACATGGTGGGCAAGATGGTCGCTTTACGACCAGAATGATAGAGCATGAACATCGGACACGCTCCGATGGCAGACTCCGTTGTCCAAAAGTCATCTGTTTTCTACCCCTACAAAAGTTCATCTGAAAGCAAGTGTTTAAACGTCCTCAGTTCATGCTAGTCGGGAGCGGAATTTACTCACTACATTCGCATAAATAAGTTTACATCTTTTTGCGAAAAACAAGAGACGGAACCTCAGCGATTATCCATAAGCGCAATGTTAAATAATCAGCGGATGTATATCCGCTCCAACTGACTTGCGGTCGATTTTTATTTTGCTATAATCATGATTAATTTAACACTTTTTACCCAATGTTCTTCTTTAATTAACTGAGCAGGAAATTTTTTTTTTCCTGGTTGGTTTTCATTGTAGTTGTTATCGGAAGTGTTTTTATATTCTCTTGCAATTTTGTTTGTTAAGCGGTTTTGTTTTATTGTTTAATCGCCGCTGCGATATCCGTTGCTGCCTAGTTTCTGCCGTCATCCTCTTTTCTCTACTTTTTCTTAAACTGTCGCAGTGAATAAAATGTTATTCCTAGAAACACGTGACGACATAGTTNTCCTCTTTTCTCTACTTTTTCTTAAACTGTCGCAGTGAATAAAATGTTATTCCTAGAAACACGTGACGACATAGTTAAATGTGTGGACGAACGGATCAAGCATGAGGGAAACGTCGCAATTTGCTAACAGGAAACAATGCGCAAATGAAAAGTTACAGAAGAGAAAGTTTGAATTTGTGAGATGGGAAGTGAAGCGCTTCTATTGTAGCGGCTGCAGAGCGCCAGTTTCGAAGCAAGAGAGTAATCGAGAAGTGCCTCCGATAGAGTGTCTGTCGCCCTGCGGCTCACGGCAACACGAACACTGAGAAAGAAGGAAGAGCAGTTTTGGGAAAAGTTTCAAGATGTATCGTAGGCGAAGGGTGTGGCGGATAAAATGGGAGAGTAAGGTCGTAAAAGGTCAAAAACTAAAAGGTAGCGAGGAACAAAAGGAAATATACTAGGTTGTTACGAGTGGGGAACACAAGTTAAGAGCGTCATATAAAAGTAACTCACTGAATGGCTTTTTACAAACATGAATGACTATGAATTCAAGAATACAATTAAAGAGCGGAAGTTGTCGGAAGTGTAAAGTGTTGTTGGAAGGCTTCACAGAACTACCGGGTAGGTGGCAGCACACAGAGTGTAACACACGCTATAACAATGAATAATTTTTAACAAGTAATTTTTATGTTTAACAAATTCAATATTATTTTTCACATGATTGATTTTATTTTGTCGCAAGATTTATTTATTTGTTTTTAAATAGAGTCCATAATAATAATTTTTTTTAGCATTATTTTTATATGGCCACATATTTATGTTTTTCTATTTTTACTTTCTGTGCGTGTACTTACAATGCCACGTGACTATGCATTTTGAACAGTTGGGGTAGTTTTAAGTTGCAGTTGAAATGAATTTATATTGTAACCCTCGTCATTGGCCAGTGTTCAATAAACGTTCTTAAGTTAAGTTTTCAGCAAAGAAGACATACATCTTGTTACGCGACTTCAGGCAGGCAACCCGGGTAGGCTGTGCACGAGGGGTTAAAACTAGATTTTTTATTAGGGAAGTCCGAGTTCGCGACCCTGTAACTGCAGGCGGTCTAATAGAGACGAAGACGCGAGGTGTTCTAAGTAAGAAGTAGGCCTCTATAGCCTCCCTCCGCGTATCTTTCAGAGAGGTCAGCTGCAGCTTGTGAGACGTCCGTTAAGGTGCCTTTGAACTGTATGCTAGGACCATAAGCCATGCGCTTGCATATCCCAGGGCTGCTGCACATCCGGAGAAGTGACCCCGTCATCGTACCTGATCGTCGGCAACTTCAAGATCATCAAAATTCTACGTTTTAATACAAATTCCAGCTGAGAAATTATAAGTAAAATTTTCTCCTAACAACGCTAATTCAACTTTCCAGAACATTTTATCACGCCGCCATTTTGTTTTCTTACGTACNTAAAATTTTCTCCTAACAACGCTAATTCAACTTTCCAGAACATTTTATCACGCCGCCATTTTGTTTTCTTACGTACACGACTTTTTCGACATTTACTACGGCAAACCTGAACTGAATCTTTGCTCTGCCGCTGGCAAATCGCAAACGTTTTTGTTTAAAGTTAATTATTTTTGAGGGAACATTTAAGAGTTTGGCGTATTTTCTCTACTTTTTCAAGCATTTTAATTCTACCATCACGAGGGCACAAGTGTTTCAAANTTTAAGAGTTTGGCGTATTTTCTCTACTTTTTCAAGCATTTTAATTCTACCATCACGAGGGCACAAGTGTTTCAAAGGTCACGTGACCCCAAGCAGAGGTATTTAATTTATATGGTTAATATTATCGGAGTCACAAATAATCTGCTAATTTGTATTACCATCTGGATGAATTATTTTGTTTTTCTGGGAAAAATCAAGTCATTCTTGACTTAATTAAACCTTCAAATATTTTTCAAAAAACAGCTGCCCATTGGTGTCATTTCGTAGACGTAGCAATATTTTCTCCTTCTGTTCCTGTTTGTGTATGTGTTTATTCTGTCCTCAAGTACTTCTTCTACCAGACGGCTGTGTTGCTGGGTGTACAATTGTTACAAGTTACTTCAGATTGGTTAGATAGATTGTGTGTGTATTCCTACTTACAGATTGCCTTCCAGCGTCACTAAGGGGATTATAATTTCCAGTTCTCACATTGTTTTGTGTTATCAAGAAGTTAGAGGGGCAATCATTCTGATATTCAATAAGCACACCAATTCAGTTCTCAATTTGGGCGATCGGGACTGCGCAGCTAGGGTTTGCACTCTACCAAGAAATATCGTTACACGTACTACAGCTGTCGCAACGTCATTCGCATACACAAAGAGGTGTTTCTTGTTATTTTGCATTAGGTTGTAGTGTCTCACGTTGTTGTATACTGTTGTGTGAGGAGTAGGTACAAGTCTTCTCGTAGTTACGTTTCATCACATTACATTTAGCTATTTAACGTATTACACGTTACGTAGTGAACGTTACAAGAGACGGAACGACGTCGCGGTTCCTTTGATGTGAGTGTACCCATTCTCTGATTGGCTGAGCGAGACTTTTGGAACGTGCCTTGTGTCTTCTGATTGGCTACCGTATGCTGCGAAAGGCTTTCTATTTGTTAGGCTGCCGGCTGGCGAGTAGGTTACTGGGCACTGATTGGTAAACGGCGTTCCGTTTGCTAACCAGTGACGCCATATTGCTGGCGTGTGCGGAATAAACGGCCACTTCACCTTTGTTTTATTAAGTACTCTGAGACAGTGCTGTGCGGCCCCGTGCCTCAGCTACTTGCATTGCAGGATTGTGAACATTGCAGAGTTTGATTTTGCTTGCTAGCGACTATACACTTTTGGTGCATGCCACTGGAACCAAATATAACAGTGGAGCTGAAGGAAAATTGACTATTGCAACCAATCACTGTTAAGCGACGAGCCACCTGTTACACACGTAGTGTAACATCAGATGCACAACCACTACCTAGACACAGAGTAGGTAAGTATACAGAGGTGAAACATTCGAGCACTCACTTGCCAACAATACGTTGCAAAGCCGTTCGCCAATCACCGCCTGGTAACCTACTAGCGAGCCGACCACCCAGCTGACAGAGAATGCCCGGAGCAAGCAGTAACAAGGCTCGTTCTCAGAACTGCGCGCTGGCAAACGACCAATGGGCACGCATCCATCAAAAGAAACAGCTGCGCCGTTTCACATCTGCACACTTACCTATTATGTTGCCTATAGGCTGAAGTATACACTAGGAAACAAGCATACGCAAACTTCAGCGTATCATGCAACCACCAACTGTACGCCCGTGGCTACTTCCCCAACTAACATACTTGGCATTGGAGTCGGTTCTAGTGATATTGTCACGAAGGTCACTGAATCACATGTTTTCCATATGCTAGAAGCCTAACTAGCATTCGANTGATATTGTCACGAAGGTCACTGAATCACATGTTTTCCATATGCTAGAAGCCTAACTAGCATTCGAATAAAATCGTGAAAATTCTTCATTCCTCTGCATGATAAACAAACGTAATTAAAGGATTAAAAAATTAAGTAGTTTACAATAACCAGCGAATTCCGAAAACNTAGACACAGAGTAGGTAAGTATACAGAGGTGAAACATTCGAGCACTCACTTGCCAACAATACGTTGCAAAGCCGTTCGCCAATCACCGCCTGGTAACCTACTAGCGAGCCGACCACCCAGCTGACAGAGAATGCCCGGAGCAAGCAGTAACAAGGCTCGTTCTCAGAACTGCGCGCTGGCAAACGACCAATGGGCACGCATCCATCAAAAGAAACAGCTGCGCCGTTTCACATCTGCACACTTACCTATTATGTTGCCTATAGGCTGAAGTATACACTAGGAAACAAGCATACGCAAACTTCAGCGTATCATGCAACCACCAACTGTACGCCCGTGGCTACTTCCCCAACTAACATACTTGGCATTGGAGTCGGTTCTAGTGATATTGTCACGAAGGTCACTGAATCACATGTTTTCCATATGCTAGAAGCCTAACTAGCATTCGAATAAAATCGTGAAAATTCTTCATTCCTCTGCATGATAAACAAACGTAATTAAAGGATTAAAAAATTAAGTAGTTTCCAATAACCAGCGAATTCCGAAAACACACACACACACACATTTATATATATGCTAGTAAATTTAAGAGCATGTGAGGGACCGAATCAAGTAGATCAACATTCTTTGTTATTTGAGAGACGGGTTATTTTTTTGCGGAAAGGGTTGCATGTTTTTATTTATAGCATTGTAGCTCAGATCTCCTTTCGCGATTGAATGGTTCATAATTTATTGATACACGTACACAGGCGTTCACCACAGGAGTAACGTAATTCTGATTGGCTCAGCTACGTACTAAGATGTCTTCATGCAACAACACACCTCCAATAACTAAAGGAAAGCGCACCAGAGCACGCTTCAGTGGTGTATACTAGGGGTTGCTCCTCCCTTGTAGCTTGACTTCCACACTGCATAGAATTATATTATCCTTAAAACTAAGTTTGGGCTATTCACGGCAAAGTGAGCATTCTTGAAAACCCTCTCACTTGGAATAATAGTCAATAAATATATTTAATTTTACCCTAATACAATAACTTCCTACTGCGGTGGAATATACACAGTATGTTTGTTACTTACATGGCAAGAATTATTTTCAAAAGTGGTTAACAGATTAAAAAAAGTGGCTGAAAGTAGAAAGTAAGTAGGGCCGCCAAAGTGTACACTTTACCGTGAACAGCCTGTTAGTAACGCAGTTTTAGTTCATACTGCTCTAACACTGTCGGCTCTCAAGTCCTCGGTGTTAAGAGCTGCCCAAACTTCTTTACTCATTCACACACACAGGAACTTTTGAAATGTGTTTAGATAGCTTATCAACGTGGTTCGATCGTTCACTGTAAGGAATTTTTCGGAAATTTATGACACCGTAATATACGCGTACTGAGAAAGCATGGACGGTAATGTTATCTGCAGCACATTCAGGGTAATTTTCCTACGTTTGTTCAACAAAGAATCAAATGTGTAGTGAGCTCTCAAGTGTTTTTATAGTACTATTTTTATATTTGAAGCTCAATTTATGGTAAATTACCAATACTGTGTAAAAGTATAATTATTTTTTATTGTTTTTCGCTAAAATATTTACGAGGAGGCTGGGTTTCGATATCCTACATGTGGTCAATAGCCAACCTGTGGCTATTGGCCGCCTGCCCTTGTGTGAATACTGACCGCTGCATGAGTGAGCCAATCAGAATTCAGTTTCTCCGATACTCACTGTTGATTCTCAGGTAGAGAGATGAGACGTGTAACAATTCGAATGATCCAGCCACGAAAGTGGTTCTGAACTAGAGTGTTTTGGAGTACAACTTGTACTGAAATATTTCCACGAAAAACAGGTGTCCCTAATTATAACGAGAAAACTTTATCGTCTTAATTTTTATTTGGCCGAAGTAGCTGCTGCGATGCTACCAATGTCTGAGCACAGAGTGATCTATCAATGTTAACTTTATGTTGGCAGGCATGGTGCATGACGCTGCTAGCGTATATTTTCATTTACTTTACGACCTGCCTACGTTTTGTGGGCGATATTATTTATTGCGTTGTTTGTATGCATTTATTCTATACCACGCATATAAATGAGAGAATACAAATAAATCAAATTTTAATAGGCAAAGTTGTACTTTATAAGCCATTCCATTGAAATATTCATGAAAATACAGGTTCAGGACCTATCAACTGTATAAGCGCCATGGACAAAACTGTCTACGTTGCCACCATCTAAATTAAAATACATATGTGAACCAAGCATTTCTTTTTACACAATATAAAACAGTGGCGTGTGGTGAAGTGTTGCAAGGTAAGCTGGTTCTTGCTCACGGCTGTACATTCTCGGTGCAGCAGGAGTCAGTAACCACCGTGCAGCCTAGGGAAACTGAGTGTATTCCGACCAATCACAAGCGAGCAGCAAGGAACCCATTACATCACGTCCTGTGGCAACAAAGTACAACACAGAGCTAAGGCCAGCTTACCTTGCAACAGTTCACCACACGCCAGTGATACAAGAACAAGAAGAAAACTGCAGGAATCTTAATTGGATATTCAAGAAAAGTGTGAAGTAGTGAGTGAAGATATCTGGGCAGTTCTGTACATAGACGTCTTGAGAGCCGAGTGCATGTAGTAAATAATTTGTAAGAAACAAAATTTGGCGAATTCATTTCAGGACAAGCTACACTTCAAACACGCGTACATATGACCTTCGTTTCTAACTGGGTCGCAGTTTGTCAGCCACGCCTTGAACGGATTCGACCCAATCACTGAACTACAAGAAAAAGAGCACCAAATCCCGTGCTACCGTTTCTGGGGGAAAACTTTAGCATCAGCCAATGAGCAACTAGTTGAGGCTCAAGTGCACTAAGTATTATGGCGTCTAGCTGGTTGCCAGATAAATCTGTAAAATTGCCGGCTCGCTAGTGATTTGTCAAAATATAAAACCCTTTTATTAAGCTGTGCAGTTTTTGGATCGTAGAACCTCTACTGCTGCGTTGTGCCAGTTCGAATAGCTTAGCCGGATATGCGTCTGCGAGCCGGCGTAGCGTCTGCGAGTAGTCGTAGCGTCTGCAAGAAGTCGTAGCGTCTGCGAGCAGTCGTAGCGTCTGCGAGAAGTCGTAGCGTCTGTGAACCGTCGTAGCGTCTGCCAACCGTCGTAGCGTCTGCGAGTAGTCGTAGCGTCTGCGAGAAGTCGTAGCCATGGCTACTGCTCAAGTGCGTCCCAACTCGAGCCATTTACTCGCCGACAAACTAGGGTTAGTTTCAAAAGCAAAAACACTCACTCAACGAGTACTACACATTACTTCAGGTTCAGTTGGTTTAAACTGCAGTAAACATGCATTCCTCTACAATCCTAAGTGAACACAATGCCACGCACTTGAGAACACGGAGGTGAAAGAGCTGCTTATGTCCCGAACTCCAGCCTCACATGCCAGCAAGATGGCGACACTTGCCGGCAACATGCTGGACGCTGTTCGCCAATCAGCGCCTGGTAGCTTACTCGCCAGCCAATAAGGGGGCGGTATCCATTTCCAGCTTTGATTTTTCTTACAAATTTTTGTAATGTACATTTATGACCAGGCACAAAAAACCAATGCTCAACATGATATAGACGACTACATTACGATTTATTTTTACTTGCACGTTTTCAATTATACGTGTATTTTCCCGTGTGTGATTGGCATTATAAAATAATAAGGTAATGTTTGATTACCGTTACAAATGTGAAACTAATCAAGTAAGAAAAATAATTCGAATTTTGAAATAACTGTTAAGACGTCCTCTAGGCTTGACGTTTAAATGTTGACACCGAAAATGAAGTTATTTAGGTGAAAGACGTAAATGTAAGACGGCAGGTATGTAAGACAGCAGGTCCATTCGCAGAGCCTGGCAGGGGGGGNNGGGGGGGGGGGGTAGGAACGACGAGGCTGTGCACTGACGGGAGGACGAGCTGCAATTAGCCGGGCAGAGTTGACGGCGGAAGGAAGCGGCGTATTAGCAGCAGTGGAGCGAAGGCCGCGGCTGCCGGAGCGGAGGCAATCTGATACTGAGTCGTCACCGCAGACACGTCTTGTGCAGCTGTGCCCGCCCGCCGCCCATTAGCCACTTGCCGGCCGCCATCTCCCTGCAGGGCCCACACGACGCACTGTAAGCTAGGTCCTCCCCTCGCCAACTGCTCTTCACGGCCAACTGAACATCTACTTGCATGCCATCGCGTGTTCTTCCGCCGTGTGTTAAATAAACATTGCCACAGGCCTCATCACAAGCCAAACTGCGCAAGTAATAGAAAAGTAAACATTTTACAATTTTGCTATTTCTACACTTATAATCGTTAAAAAATCCAATAGCAAAATTAATTGTTTCAGTTTTCACAGATGTTAACGTAACACTTTTAATTCAACGTTAAATCAAGGGACTACTTTCCCTCCGTCGTTACCAACTTGACTGGGAGCTTGCCAGTCAATGTGCCCGATAATTAGAGACCTGAAAAATTCGCGGGTTCAACGACCTGCAGGCTGAACTCTACAGTTTTACGTACGAATATGCCAATGTCAACTGCACATTGGATGTCTGCTGTCACAGTGGAAGGCAAAGATTGGGGCAGGGTTCTCCAGGAGGTGTCAAACATCGTGTGGTCCAATGGCTGAAGTNCGTCACAGTGGAAGGCAAAGATTGGGGCAGGGTTCTCCAGGAGGTGTCAAACATCGTGTGGTCCAATGGCTGAAGTGTTGTATAAACACATGTGTTTTGAATTCTAGCTTGTACCAAAATGAATCAGGGAATTTTTCAGGTCTCTACCGATAATGTGTATGCAGGTAGAGGCAGTGACATTTTTAAATGTTGATTTCGGAAGTACTCACTTTACCGTCAATATCCAGTACAACTGCAGTTCACGGTCAAGTGACCACTTTCGAATTCAACATTTGAAAAAATATCGCTGTAATTAGTGCATTTATTTCTATGGACACACTAACTAGCATGATGTCTGTAAAGTTGGTAAGGGGGTAGGAGTCGTATTAGGAGTGGCTTTTAAATTATGGACGGTGAATTTTTAATTTAGTTTCTGTTTGTCTCAAGAGCAAAAGTTTAAACATATATTATATTCCTAATGATTAAACAGTTACACTTGATTAACGCATGAATAAAGTGATGGNAGCAAAAGTTTAAACATATATTATATTCCTAATGATTAAACAGTTACACTTGATTAACGCATGAATAAAGTGATGGCGTCCATGGTAGTAAAAATTTCACATATTGCGGAAGGATACAAAATGGGGGAAGGAAGCATAACATAAGCAGGACTTTCAGAAGTGATCGCTTTATCATGAACAGCCCTTACAGCTGCAGCAGCTGAGGGAAACCTCCCTGCCAGTACCTGCACATATACTCTCGTACTCCCACTGAAGTTGGCACAGCTGCAGCAGCTGAGGGAAACCTCCCTGCCAGTACCTGCACATATACTCTCGTACTCCCACTGAAGTTGGCAGCCATGCAGGGGAAGTTTTTATACGTTTTGGTTTCACTTGATAAACGTCAGCTGCAGACACCAAGTTCAAAAATTGATCCGAGATCACTTTCCATGAATTCCAGGATGAACTGCCACAAATATTGCCGTGACATTGACCAGGAGATGATCCGAGATCATTCTGAACTTCATCCTCAACAGCCGATTTTCTGTGGTCCATGTCACCATCTCAAGATCATTAAAAGATTGTAACTCATCAATTTTGATTTGAAATTAGTGGTTGGGTGAAGATAATGTAACCCAATTATATTCTCTTGGTTTTGGAAAAAAAATTAATTTAAAACATTCGTGTCATCTGTGCGAGCTATTCTTTTGCTTTTAAATTTAGAAAATAAATAATGCAGTTGAATGTTGTCGCAATTTTGCTCAATTGACACAAGCAATGACGGTATAATTTCAAAATGACAGCTTTGTTTTAGCGCAATTACATGCAACTGTGAAAAAAACAGAAAACAATATTTGTAATAGAAGCCACAAATGTTTATGTAGTTTCACATCTGACAATTGTAGATATTTATTTTACACTACTTGTTGGTGTACTTACCAGTTAACTCAAGAGATGGTGTAAATTTACATTTTTCATATTGGTGTGTTTTTACTCTTTGTTTTAATATAACTTCGTAAAATTAATCAATATGAATCATTTGAGAGCGACAATTTAATATATAATTACAAAAACGTTAGGGTATATACAGTGGCGGATTTACACATTTGCCGCCAGTAGACTATTCAAATTTTGCCGCCCCTACCGACCTCTACAATTGGATACCCTAGTTCACAATCATATTAATTACAATTTTTTTGTCAATGAAATTGTAACTTTATGATTTGTGCACTATCGTCCTAATTACACCACCTTTTTCCCGTAATTGGTATGATTGTGAACTAGGGGATCAATGTGTCAGTTTCTAGATTATTTTTACAGCCCAACGGTTTAGTTAAGATTGCACAAGAAATAGTTTTTGGGTATATTTCTCAATCATGTACTACTAATAAGGCGGGGTATGGTATGCCTCAATACTACTTACACAATAAAATACATTCGGTAAACGTAATTAAATAAATTTTATTGCGCTTACTTACAGTTTAAAAACAATATATTCAATTATCTGGTAACAATCCGGCTGATGATGTCGATGAAATTCAATTAATTAAGTTATCAAAGTTTTACAATACCTTTTTGCGCGATTTTCTATTGGCAAAATCATCAACTATACCGTCGTATGAAATCTTGTTCATTAGTTCTGACTCTATGCACAAAATAGCTAAGGCGTTTAGCTTTTCTTGGCTTAAGGTAGATCTTAGATAATTTTTCACCCGTTTTAAGCAAGAAAAGCTTCTCTCACCCGAACAATTTGTCGCTGGTGTACATAGAGCCATGCGAACTGCTATATCCAAGTTTGGATAAACGTTTTGCAAATTCTGTTTTCGCAGGAACGAAGATAGACTTTTCAATGATCCAGAATCTGGTTTTACCAAAATTCTTTCAGAAGAAAGGTAGCATTGAAACTTACAAAAAAAACGTAGATTTCTTGAAGCAACGTGAAGAAGCGACAAACTTCTGTGCAAGATTCAGCAGCCGCAGTTTCCACTAAATTTAAAGAGTGGGCAGAGCAAGGAACGAAAAAAGCAAAAGGTGCTTGGCTTTGAATTTGAGCCTGTAAGCCATTGTACACACCAGACATGTTCGCGGCATTATCATATGATTGTCCACGACAGTCTTCAATATTTATGCCCAGTGTTTTGAGTTCCGAAATAATGGCAGAAAACATTTCTTCAGCTTTATGTCCCACTGAGGGCAAAAACTTGAGAAATCTTTCACACGGTTCGCCTGTTTCCAAAACGTATCTAATGACGAGGGTAAGTTGGTCCACATGTGCTATATCTGGTGTTGAATCGATGATTAAGGAAAAATATTTCGCCCTTCTTATCTCGTCTCCAATGTGTTTTAAGACTTTATGACCCATCAAGAGAATAAACTCATCGCAAACGGTCTTTGATAAGTAACTGGTACTTCCAGATCCTTGATTCCCAAATCGTTCAATATGACTGGCTAAAAAAGGATCGAATTCAGCTAACAGTTCCAAAATCATACAATAATTTCCGTTATGCGGATCACCGAACTTTTCATTTTTTCCTCTGAAAGCGAGGCCTCTTGAACACAGTCGCTTCACTACGGCAACAACCCTCTTCAGAACGTTTCTCCAATAAGTAATTTCTTCATCAATCTGGACATGCAGTAAATTATCGAGTCGGCCATCACTCTCACTTCGAACTTTCAAACTAAGGATAGTAGATTTATGACGCGCAGAGTTTTCATGCTGAGCTACTCAGTGTTCTGCATTTTTCCAGTCATTAAATCCTTCGTTCTCAAACTGAGTCTTATTCTCCAATGGACCGAATGCCAAAAAGGGCCCGCAATATACAGATATTTTACTTTCAAAATAAACCAGACAATTTCGGTCATTCACTTCATTATTTTTAATTTTTCTTTGGAAGATACTCACTGGCAGGAAACGACCCTGATCAGCATATATTTTTTCACTTTTAGAGAAGTCACAAGACTTGTTTTGATCGAAGCCGTGCCTTGCGATAATCTCCCTTAAGGTATCGTTGATTTCCCATAAAGCTGGATCTTTGTTTATATTTACTGTTGTTTGCACTTGGTCATTACTTAACGTCTGATTCTGATACGCATCTTCAATTGTTATACTTATTGATGATTCCTCTACCGCCTCTACGTCAAAAACATAAATATCCGTTTTTTCAAAAGTAGATGGTTCAACAGATGACTGTTGTTGTTGGGCCGCAGAGTTCAAATCCGTTTCATCTTTTCCAGATTGTATTGTGTCAGTGCATGTTGTTGAAGTTCCTGGTCTTTCAACACTACTTCCACTTCCACTTTTAAAAAAACTGTCAATTTTTATCGTTTTACGGATAATCTGTTCTTGTTCTTCTTTTTTCATTTTGGCCTTCTTTTTATACTCAGCTCCACTAAGTCGCTTTCTCCCATCACTCATTCTAACAATTTCTTGGATTCCAAGAATTGAAATAAAAAAGATTACATTGGGAGTTTTATTTCTCATACATCCTTTGTTCAGACTTCAGACATTGAATAATTACCTAACATAACTACAACAAATTTATTTAAGTATGATATAACACAAAAATCCCAATTTATTTGCATAGCTTCCGAAACAGCTATTTATCAAGTTAAATTACGTCTTACTGATTCATAACGGATGATTTATTGTAATATATTATGATTACCTACCANATTCATAACGGATGATTTATTGTAATATATTATGATTACCTACCAACTATAAGTTTCTACGCACCAGTGATATTATGCTATGAAATTATTCATACAATCCACGAAACACTTTGAAAAATTACAGCACACAACTAGAAAAAGTAAATACGGGACTGGACTTGCCCGTTTCTATCGCCGGCCGCCGCTCTATATCTATCTCTCTGGAGCTCAGTGCCACCACGCGGCGTATGCCTACAACAGCACAACCCCGCTTCGGCTCCCGCGGCGGCCGCGCCGCGCTGCGCTCGTGCAGTCAGTTCGGCCAGACGCACTTAGCGAACGGTCATGTCACTCGTTCCCGCGCCGCAACCAAACGCGACTACGCAAATTGTAGAAAAATTTATCTAAGTGGTGAAACATTACACGTTGAATTGTTTGTGTGGACCTAGTGACATTTAGGTATATAATATGAATCTTTTTAATTTCTGTAAGACATAAAAAAAATTTGGCCAAATTTGCCGCCCCTAAAATCTGCCGCCCTAGGCTCCAGCCTACTCAGCCTACTGGTAAATCCGCCACTGGGTATATAATATTATCATGACGAAATAGTTTAAAAATGCAAACTTTCCATGTATAAAAATAGTCGATGACGAGGTAAAATAACGCAGCGCGTATAATATAAATACTTCATATCTAGATTTCATGCAGACATAAGTGGAGTTATTTTGAAGCGTCTGTTTTGATAATATACACAATAGTTGTTTGTGATATAACAAGACATGTGTAAATGTAACCTTATGTGTTTATCGATATTTACACTGGCAACTGCGCGGTAATTTCAAAAAGCCTTCGGTGTTTTAACACAATAATATGAACTTGTGAATACTCACATCATTTGTAATTCAGCACAAACTATTTTACGTAATTTTACAGATACAGGCTTGGTTACTTAGATTACAACGACACGCTGTTGTATCGAGTATTTTACAAAACTTCTTGGGTAAAATTACACTGTCCGTGGAGATGAAATTTCACGAAAAAATTTTACAGCTTATATTTACACACTTTACATGTTCTTGAAATATATATTTTTCATTGAGATAATACCACTTAAGTATTTAATATTTGATGGGAGAAAAAATGTTTACTGGTTTTTTGCACGTGGCCCGGTGCATATAACCACGAAAATATCGTAGAAAATGTAAGTNGGAGAAAAAATGTTTACTGGTTTTTTGCACGTGGCCCGGTGCATATAACCACGAAAATATCGTAGAAAATGTAAGTCTGTTATGACAAAACGAAATAAATTCAAATATCCACAAAAAACCCACAGAATTATAAAATTTAGATTTTAAACAAGTAGAAACTTTTTACCAAATGGAATATGCATTGTTAAAAAGGGCCTAAGTTTTTTTCTGCAATTTCCTATTGTTTCAGGCATCCTACCCCCTGCCCCCCACCACCCCAAAGTTTAAGACCACACANTTTTTTTCTGCAATTTCCTATTGTTTCAGGCATCCTACCCCCTGCCCCCCACCACCCCAAAGTTTAAGACCACACAAATATTTTAAAACTTGGGGAAACTGCCTGAAATACAACTCCTAATTCTGTGTCATTAAATAATTATCGGAGGAACACTGACGTCACAATGCCTGGCCAATAGCGATTGGACAACACTGGCCTGCATAGATAGGTAATTACTCTGCCCTACATCGGTTCCAGTCAGACTTAAGATGAGGTGGACCGATCTCGCTGGACGAGCACAACCAACCTCCGTGTCACAACATTGAACTGCTTTTATGCAATTACGATTTACTGTTTGGGAGCAAAGGACAGCTGTGCATGGCGTGTAAGCAGTTCTATGTATCTTGTAACAATGTTACAAATTGAGGAAATNTGGGAGCAAAGGACAGCTGTGCATGGCGTGTAAGCAGTTCTATGTATCTTGTAACAATGTTACAAATTGAGGAAATGTTGTTGTTACAGACAGACAAAAGTAGCTGGAGTTAACAGTCGCTGACAGTGACGGAGTTGAACACATGTCTTAGAGAGGTTCGTGTATGCACGCTAAGTGGACACGTTCTCCGGCGTCTGTGGATGGACCCGGGCGATAACACACGGCGGGGTTTCTCATGTGTGGCTTTCCGCACTTCGGCTAGAGAGCTCTCACATCAGCATCACGGTGCTATCACAGCGCATCAACCGCTCTCACCGCAACCTGTCTATTAGTGTCCTCCACACACAACAGCCTCACTTTGTTTCGACATTTACGAAACGGCTTCGCTGGTAGCTGTAGAAACACACCGTCGCAGAGTAGTTAACGATACAGAGGCGAAACAGTCGCTTATAACGCAAACTCCAGCCGCACACGACAACAGAATGCCGTCTCTAACCGGCAAAATGCTGGAATGCCGTTCAGTAATCAGCGCTTGGTCAGCTACTCGCCAGCCGGTAGCTTAGCCAACAGGGAACCTTCCGCAGCTTGCAGCAGCCAATCAGACACAAGGTCCAAATCCAGAGCTCCACGCAGCCAATCAGAGGAACCGGTACGCTATTTCGCCTCTGTGTACTTATCTACTCTGTGATAATGTCTTTGTTTTTGTAGCCATCATTAGAGTCCTTAGCAGTCCGCTTTCTAATTTATAACCGCGTTACTGCTTCAAGTTACAAGTTTGCTTCACTCGCGTGTTTCAGACTTCGTTCATTTGACGCGCCCCGTAACGACCTTGAACAAGTGCTGATCTCTCAGCCGTCGAGTGACCGTTGGGTATCGNGGAGAAAAAATGTTTACTGGTTTTTTGCACGTGGCCCGGTGCATATAACCACGAAAATATCGTAGAAAATGTAAGTGTGTTATGACAAAACGAAATAAATTCAAATATCCACAAAAAACCCACAGAATTATAAAATTTAGATTTTAAACAAGTAGAAACTTTTTACCAAATGGAATATGCATTGTTAAAAAGGGCCTAAGTTTTTTTTCTGCAATTTCCTATTGTTTCAGGCATCCTACCCCCTGCCCCCCACCACCCCAAAGTTTAAGACCACACAAATATTTTAAAACTTGGGGAAACTGCCTGAAATACAACTCCTAATTCTGTGTCATTAAATAATTATCGGAGGAACACTGACGTCACAATGCCTGGCCAATAGCGATTGGACAACACTGGCCTGCATAGATAGGTAATTACTCTGCCCTACATCGGTTCCAGTCAGACTTAAGATGAGGTGGACCGATCTCGCTGGACGAGCACAACCAACCTCCGTGTCACAACATTGAACTGCTTTTATGCAATTACGATTTACTGTTTGGGAGCAAAGGACAGCTGTGCATGGCGTGTAAGCAGTTCTATGTATCTTGTAACAATGTTACAAATTGAGGAAATATTGTTGTTACAGACAGACAAAAGTAGCTGGAGTTAACAGTCGCTGACAGTGACGGAGTTGAACACATGTCTTAGAGAGGTTCGTGTATGCACGCTAAGTGGACACGTTCTCCGGCGTCTATAGATGGACCCGGGCGATAACACACGGCGGGGTTTCTCATGTGTGGCTTTTCGCTCTTTGCTAGAGAGCTCTCACATCAGCATCACGGTGCTATCACAGCGCATCAACTGCTCTCACCGCAACCTGTCGCTTAGTCTCCTCCACACACAACAGCCTCACTTTGTTTCGCCATTTACGAAACGGCTTCACTGGTAGCTGTAGAAACACACCGTCGCAGAGTAGTTAACAATACAGAGGCGAAACAGTCGCTTATAACGCAAACTCCAGCCGCACACGACAACAGAATGCCGTCTCTAACCGGCAAAATGCTGTAATGCCGTTCACTAATCAGCGCTTGGTCAGCTACTCGCCAGCCGGTAGCTTAGCCAACAGGGAACCTTCCGCAGCACGCAGCAGCCAATCAGACACAAGGTCCAAATCCAGAGCCCCGCGCAGCCAATCAGAGGAACCGGTACGCTATTTCGCCTCTGTGTACTTATCTACTCTGTGATAATGTCTTTGTTTTTGTAGCCATCATTAGAGTCCTTAGCAGTCCGCTTTCTAATTTATAACCGCGTTACTGCTTCAAGTTACAAGTTTGCTTCACTCGCGTATTTCAGACTCCGTTCATTTGACGCGCCCCGTAACGACCTTGAACAAGTGCTGATCTCTCAGCCGTCGAGTGACCGTTGGGTATCGCCGACTCAAAACAGAGAAGTATGTTCTGGCAAAGGAAGAAGGTAGGAACAAATTACCTCATCTGGAGTGTGTAAAGATTCATATTATAGCATGTTACAACACCAAGTTAAGTTAATTTAAAGTATCGTTAGTTTTCTTATTACAAGACAAATCATAATTTTCACACTAATGACAGTGACATGTCGCAACAGACCTGTAGACATTATCCACGAACCTCATCCACGGAGAAGAAACTGACATCTTCAGACACCAAGCACTGCTGGGTACAGTACTGAGCATACACGACCCTCGTGTGCAACACATGCACGACTGTAGGCGCAGGATCTGAGTGAGTTAAGTTGGTGGAATCAGTGACGTCACTCATTTATCACTTGACCTCGCGTTGTTGACTTTCTTCCCCAGTGTGTAAAACTTCAAGTCGTGTAATATAAACGAGTTGTAAGTTATTTAACACACTAAGACCTTGTGTACACAATTATGTACACAGAAAGGTTATTTTTGGCAATTACTCCTCATCGCCAGGCTTAATACTAAATGTTTTCCTTGTGGACAACTGATTTGTAAACCACAATACTCTTCAAGGTGGTGAATAGTGCTTATTTATATAGGTGGGCACAAAATCTACAAACTATTGGTTCTGATAACTAAACGTGATATCTCTGCTTAAAGTACAGAACGTGTCATACCATTTATTATTTGCAAGACATGAAAAAATTAATGAACTCGGCTCTGAAAGGGGTAGGTAGGTTATACTTTCGATTTTGGTATTCATTCCCGTTTAAGTTAAGGAAAGTACCTGACTTTTCATCGGACATACTG
>NQII01007745.1:0-66134 GCA_002778355.1 Clitarchus hookeri | reverse complement strand
GGCGAGCCTCGAGTACTCTGTTCTTCTGCTCTGCGGTGTACAGTAACCGAGAAATTGTTGACGTAGCAACAGGTACGCACGCGGAAGGTTTTGGAAAAAACAGCTATAGCTAGGGCCAGTGATATTTCACGAAAAGATTTCGAGACAAGATGCAGTCCAAAGCTCTGTAGGGTCGTCCAGCTTCTTTGATTGGCTAAAAATATGTTCTGGCCTGTGTTAACCGTTTGCGCACGAATCACGAATGTTCAGTGTCGGAGTGGCTTGGTCAAAGACGGACACGGCACCAGCAGCCAATGGAGGTATAACAACAGCTGAGGTGTGTATATAGTGTTGAAGTCTACTGTGTGCTCCGATTTTTACGCGAAAAGTCACTGGCCCTAGCTATAGCAAATAATTTAGTAGGATTTTTTTTTTTTTCATTCCGTTTACCAGAATGAAGGTCTTCATTGAAAAATCATCACCCGAAATTTAAATGCGCGTGGGAGCCAGTTTATGTAACATAAATATCACTACCTGCGAATCAGAAATTCGCTGTTATGTCAGCAGCAGTTTTGCGATAGGTAAAAAAAAAAAAAAAAATGTGGAATGGGAATACTGCGGAGGAGGAACAAAAAAATGAGTAATGACATGCGTTTGCAACGCTCGTTTGTTTTCCGCCTCTCTGATACGCTTGCACAACGTGCTAGCGAATTTCGGCTATCCAATTACGCCGTCTGCTAGCCTGGGCTACCACGCATCAACGAAACAAATGAAATTCGCACCGAGAAAAATTTCGGGATATACTTTCCCCTCCCCTCCCCCTCCCCCTTCCCACTTCCGCCTACGTGACCGTGCGGATGAAAGTTAATTACAAATTTGTCACTCCCCGCGGCATAAAATAAGCATAATTAATATTCCGTCGATTCGCTGCGCTGCCGTACGCGGTCGGATGGCTGTCAGGCTGTCAGAGGCAAGGCAAGTCAGAAATGATCTCTCGATGCTGTCATGTTCGTGTTCGAATGGAGGCATGTGAAACCTTAGTGATATCATTTATTTTTATTGTTCTTCCCTTACGTCGTCACGTGACATCTCTTCGCACAATTTCCCGTCTTCTGCTACCCTGTTCATTTACGTATATTTTGCCTCTGTCCTGATGGTGCCCACCATCTGAAATCGTAATTTTCTCTCATTCCTAGAGACCCTGCCATTTCGCGCTATGAGTATAGAAACGGAAATTTCGCAGACACATTCGGCAACAAGCAATTTATGTACTCGGGGCTCAGTTGGTTGTTTATTGGCAGTTGCTCCGGTTTAAACTCGAACCAGGTAACACGGGATTCGCCCGTCTTTTTCTTACGGGTTAGTTATTGGCTCAAATTCGTCCAGGGCGTGGCTTACAAACTGCGTTCCAATTGAGAAGAATGTCCAATGTACACGTGTTTGAAGTTTAGCTTGTCCTCAAATAAACTCGGGAAATTTCCGGGTCTCTAGTTATGAGAGGGGCCTCGGTGGCTGAGCGGTTAGCCTGCTTGCCTCCCACCAAGGCAACCCGGGTTCAATCCCCAGCCGGGCCACTCCCGGATTTTTTATTGTGGGAATCGTGCCGGACGATGCCGCTGGTCGGCGGGTTTTCTCGGGGATCTCCCGTTTCCCACTCCCTTTCATTCCGGTGCTGCTCCATTCTCACCTCAATCACCCTCATCGGCTCTCAAGACTTCGCTGTTAAGAGCTCTAGTTATGAGTAGAGCCCTAAAAATTTCGCGAGTTCAATGACCTGAAGGCTAGACTCTACAGACTTATGTACAAATGTGCTGATATCAACCGCACATTGGTTGTCTGCCGTCACAGCGGAAAGCGACAATTGGACACCGATCTCCAGGAGTCGTCAAACACCGTGTGGACCACTAGCTAAAGTAATTTAAGCGCATGTGTTTTGAATACTAGCTTGTCCCAAAATGAATCCGCGAATTCTTCAGGTCTCTAGTTATGAGGCGTTACCAAGTTAGACTTGCTCGAGCAGGGGTCACGTGTTCACAGGCTGTCGCTCCAGGCAGAACATATTATCCTGCTCCACCCAGCCCCACGGGTGAGTCAATGAGCGAGTGAAGAGATCTGGGTGGCTCTTAACATCGATGTATTGAGAGCTGACGAAGGTGAAGCGAGATGAACATGTAGCAGCGCCGTAATGCAATGACGGGGGGAAACGGGAGATCCCCGAGAAAATCCGTCGACCAGCGGCATCGTCCGGCACGATTCCTACTTGCTAAAATCCGGGAGTGGCCCGGCCGGGAATCGAACCCGGCTCGCCTTGGTGGGAGGCGAGTAGTCTAACCGCTACACCAGAAATTAAATAGGGTGGCGGCGCACGTTACACATACACTGAAGAGCCAAAAAAAACTGGTACACCTGCCTAATATCGCGTAGGGGCCCCGCGAGCACGCATAAGTGCCGCAAGACGACGTAGCATGGACTCGACTAATGTCTGAATTTATGCAGGAGGCAATTCACACCATGAATCCTGCAGGGCAGTCCACAAATCCAATCTGCCCCAATTTGAGAAAGGGTTGCACGTCTGTCACGTTTAATGATTCTCGTCAGTCGTCGTTTGTCCCGTTCTTTTCACGATCTTTTTCCGGCCGCAGCCATGTCGAAGATGTGATGTTTTACCGGATTCCGTATATTTACGGTACACTCGTGAAATGGTCGTACGCGAACATCCAAAATGTTATCTCTACCTCGGAGATGCTATGTCCCATCTCTCGTGCGCCGACTATAACGCCACGTTCAAACTCACTTAAATCTNTATCTCTACCTCGGAGATGCTATGTCCCATCTCTCGTGCGCCGACTATAACGCCACGTTCAAACTCACTTAAATCTGTATAACCTGCCATTGTAGTAGCAGTAGCCGATCTGGCTGCCGACCGCATCGCGTTACTCTGATTGGTTCCATACCTCTGTAATTTGCATACGCACGTCTATACCGGTTTTTTTTTTCGATCTTCAGTGTATGTTTCGTTTTTTAATATGAATAGAACAAAAAATTATCAGGTGCTGTGTTTTTTGCCTCTTATATAAAATATCTCAATTTTGAAGAAGTAAATTGTAATTTAATTCGTAACACATTCCAAAAGTCTTGTAGGCCTAGTCAAATGTGCCTTTGTTTGTTAATAAATTACATAACCTATGACGGCTTGAAATAGGGCGACAGTGTAGAAGAATGAAGACGTCTAACTATCGTACTCTCGGTATATGTNTAACCTATGACGGCTTGAAATAGGGCGACAGTGTAGAAGAATGAAGACGTCTAACTATCGTACTCTCGGTATATGTATTGCGTGGTATAGACTCATAGTTATAGCTATGCAGATTGAATTAGCGTTCACCGCTACAAGTGAGGCACAAAGTACACAGTGACATAGAAATTCGAATTTTCATTAGTAATTAAGTTCCNTAACCTATGACGGCTTGAAATAGGGCGACAGTGTAGAAGAATGAAGACGTCTAACTATCGTACTCTCGGTATATGTGTTGCGTGGTATAGACTCATAGTTATAGCTATGCAGATTGAATTGGCGTTCACCGCTACAAGTGAGGCACAAAGTACACAGTGACATAGAAATTCGAATTTTCATCAGTAATTAAGTTCCNAGCGTTCACCGCTACAAGTGAGGCACAAAGTACACAGTGACATAGAAATTCGAATTTTCATCAGTAATTAAGTTCCAAAACATTTGCAGTAACTCTTGCGTAATTTCAGGTTATGGAATTTCATTTTATTAAGTGGAATGTTGTAATACGAAAATCTATTTGAAAACGCGGTGTTTCTTTACACTCTTGCTCAAATGTGGCATTGCACTAAAAAATATTGCTTCTCGAAGAAACGAAATCAGCTCAATTTGATGTGTTAAAACTTTTTTATAAACTTTTTTTTTTTTTTTATCTGTCTTGAATTTATTGGAATTCGATCATGTTTGCATCTTTTGTACGCAGCACAAACATCTTAAAGTTTTTCGGCGCAAGGATAGCTAGCGAACCGTTGTCTTTTGTGGTCGTACATAAACCAAAAACTTCCCAAACTTTTTTTCGTTCCCTCTTTTCCGTTCTTCTTCTACTTGACGGATACAGAGGAAGAATTCGACTAAATGTACGAGCTCTAATACGTTTCTTGCACAAAAGGCTGCCGTATAAAACCTCCGTGATTTCTTCACAACTTTTTGAATCAAACCTTTGAAAAATCACACTATATATATATATATAACGTGTTTAGTTGTTTCCTAATTATGTTATGTTTCACAAGAGTTTTATGCTTGCGCAAACATTAAATCACCTTATTTTTAATTAAACTAAAAATTTTATTTATATTTTATTTTTCATTATATTATTTTATTAATAGATAATAGGAATTAAACCAGTGAGAAAATAGTTGCGTTGGTAATGCCTAGTAAGAAATAGTGCATTTGTAAAATATCATCACACTAAGTGCGCACGAATGCGGTGCGTTGTCCCTTGGGTGTAATTTTCTAGACTCGGATAAGCTTTGTTTGCATAGGGCGGAGGGATATCCTGGAAGTAGAACTTTAGCAGGGTTTCAGAAAAGTTTGAAGTAACCTTGAATGGATTATAGCATTTATTGTACAGTCTGAATGTTTGAATATCGAAAGATAAAAGAGGCAACTCAAGCCTCCTCCTGATATTTTAAATCTGTTTCGCTTGTAACAAAAAAAAAAAAACATTTACTGCAGTTCAACGAGTGGGTGAGTGAAGATATATGGGCGGATCTTAACATCGAGGTCTTGAGAGCTGATGAGAGTGAAGTAAAGTGAGCATGGAGCAGCGCCGTAATGAAAGAACGGGGGAAACGGGAGATCCCCGATAAAACCCGTGGACCAGTGGCATCGTCCGGCTCGATTCTGTAGTTCAAATAATATTATTTTTAAATCACATAGGAACACAAGGTTAATTTTTGTATTATACAACAGGTTTTTTTGTTTTGTGCTCTGGCTCGTTTATTACCAACTTTGTGTGGATCCAAAAAGTGAATTTACCTCGACACGAGCAGAAAAACTGATGAAATGAACGTTCGCGTTGAAAATTATATTTGACCAAGTTAGAGAGACACAAAACCCATTTCGTTTCGTCGGTTTAGTAATCAAAGTAAACGTGATTATTTTTTCTTTCGAAACAAGCATTGCTGCAGTGAGCTAACATCACAGCATAACGAACTTCAATTAGATATCAATTTCAAGAGGAAGCACTTAAAAAAAAAGTTGACAAAATATACGTGTATCAATTACAATCGCTAAAGCGTGTTTTACATTTCACACCATTAATGCCTTTTAACCATCCATAATTTAAGCCAGGTTCATAAGTCGTTATTCATAATCAACACAGTGTACAAATGAGATCAGACATAATTAATGACATATCTGTCACTTTATATAGTAATCATCCAGCATATTTATAATGATTTATCATTAGAGACCTACAAAATTTGCGTTGCTTTTGGTAACATGCTAGAATTCACTGCTCTATACCTGCATGGGAGCAACTCGTGATTTCGTTGGCGACTGGTGAGGTTTATTCTGCTCAGGTTGAGAAGCTCAATGCTTTTAGTTAGGCAACTAAAATTTTTCGCCACTAGGTAAGCGCTAGTGTCACACGTGTACCACATTTTCTTTATCATCTGCGTTAAAAAAAACAAAATAAATACAATAATCATAAACAAAAATTATAATAACTACGTAACTAAGTAAAGTTATTCTCTTTTATTATTCACGTAGCTTTAAATGTGAATTATATGTGACCTCTTTGGAACACTGCACACCTAGCGGCGGAAGTTTTCCCTATGCCAAACTCTGCCATAAGAAAACTGGTTTTTTTCCTAGCCTGAGTATAATTAACCTTACTTCTGGCAACTATCCGTCTTCTTAAGGGTGTGTGACCGCTTCACTATAGATTCTGTAGGCTGAAAGTGTCCTTGGGACGTGCCACACAAGTGGTCGGCTAGTGGCAGAAGTCAGACCGGCGTACGCCTTGGCGTTCAGTCCACAGCCACAAAATAATACTGTAACTTAGGACGTGGG
Organism: Clitarchus hookeri; assembly: GCA_002778355.1. Classification (NCBI taxonomy): domain Eukaryota; kingdom Metazoa; phylum Arthropoda; class Insecta; order Phasmatodea; family Phasmatidae; genus Clitarchus; species Clitarchus hookeri. Next base: position 60,070 of record NQII01007745.1, on the reverse strand, counting down.
AGCTCTACCAATGTCAGGCCACTTATCTCCGGTAAAGGAAACAATTGTACGACGGTGGTACGGCAGGTGGAAGGGAGTGCCTGCAGATTCGTCTGACCGCCTGTCAGCTACCTGTTGGTTGGTGCTTCGCAAGTCGTTCTGCCTCTCTCTTTCACTAGGGTAGGCGGGGCCAAGTCCGTTCTTAGGCCGGCGCGACTATAATTATTGCAGGTAGTCATGTGCATGAGTATACATCGGTAGGGACACCCGAATTTCGCGAAAAGATTTCATGACCAGTTGCATTTAGTAACACTTCAGCTCAGATCCACTTTCGTGATTGGATGATTTCCGCGTTACGCGTATTAGATGCCTGCCCGCGAATCACAGACCTACACTATCAGAGCTACCCAATTATGATTGGCAAGTCAAGAAAAAAATATCCTCTGACAAAGACACACCGCCAATAATCATAAGTAGGGGCAGTGATATATCGCGAAAAGATTTCGAGAAAATATACAGTCCAAAGCACTGTAGGGTCGTCCAGCTTCTTTGATTGGATAAAAAAATGTTCTGGCCCGTGTTAACCGTTTGCGCACGAATCACGAAGATTCAGTGACGAAGTTACTTAGCTCTGAGTGGCTTGGTCAAAGACGGACATGGCACCAGCAGCCAATGGAGGTATAACAACAGCTGAGGTGTGTATATAGTATTGAAGTCTACTGTGTGCTCCGATTTTTACGCGAAAAGTCACTGGCCCTAGTTATTCTGATAAGCCAATTCAGATAAGGAACTGTCTCCCGACGAAGATAAGTTGCCAATAATCAAAGTAAAGCTGTAAGCACGCAATAGAACACTGGAGCCTAGCCTTCGCGCAAAAGTTTTCGCGAAAAACAGGTGGCCATAGCTATAGTCTTTTCTCGGTTTCTTCAAACTTTTTGAATCTAACCTTCGTAAAACCACCCCGTTTATGACGTGGTTAATTGATTATGTCGTAAAAATTGCACGTATCACAAGCGTTTTATTATACTTTTGTTAACGTAAAAACACTACATTTTTGGTTCAATTGATATTTTGCTTATATTTAATATATAAATTATATTATTTTATTTATAATTAATATGAATAAATACAGTTAGGAAACAGGTGTGTTGGTAATTCCCGGTGAGAAATAGTCCATATCCAAAAATATTATTACACTAAGTTGGCACGAATGCGGTGCGCTGTCCCTTTGGTGTAATTTTCTAGACTTCGTTAAGCTGTGGTTGCACGAGGCGAAGGAATATCCTGGGAAGATAACTTTAACAGGGCTTCAGAACAGTCGGAAGTAACAGTGAATGTACTATCGCATGGATGTATCTACGACGCAGTGAAACCGACAAATAAAATTAATAAATATAATGAAACTCACTATATCACGCGTTTTGAGATTGTAAGCCACAGGGTATAATATTAGTGTGTTTTAACGAAACTCTTGTTTAAGATATACTTGTATGCACCTTGTGTATTCTTCCACCATACGTAAAAATTAACATTGACATGAGCCTGATCACTTTATCAATGCGTCGGTCAAGTGAAACTGTGAAATTAATATAAAAATTAATATTTCTATAATTTTTTTTAATTCTTACTCTTATATGCATTAAAAACAGTAAACAAAATAAATAATTTCAATACTGACAAATATTTACGTAACACTTTCAATTCAACGTTAATAACACTTGGGACTACTTTCCCTCAGTTGATACCAACTTTACCGAGCGCGTGCCACTCAGTGTGTTCGTTAAAATATATGCAGGTAGGGGCAGTGACATTTTTCAAAGGTTGGTTTCAGAAGTTCTCAAATAACCGTGATAGCACTTTTCTAATGGTTGGTCGTTTGTCTACCTGGACCATCCATTATGGTCAGTCACGTCTATAACATCATCTAACGAGTCGTTGTATAAAATTATTTTGCCAGAAACCACAAAACATTTGTAATGTTATGATTTGCACCAGAAGCAATCGTTAGCCTCCAAGTGATGTGATTTCCCGGGGCATTTTAAATCAAGCAATTGTGTTTGTTTCAATATACCCCGACGATAAATGAAGTGACACCAGCAACTTGTTCAGTAAAAGTAGAGACGTTAAATTTGCCCCTGCAAACGTGGTATTGCATAATGCAGACCATCGCTGAGGTTAAACAAGCCAGTGAATTTTATTTGTTTTTAATAAGGAAAGTAATTTTTTGACGAACGTCACGGGCAGATCAGTGTCCTTGATAGTCACTCCCTACACAAAATGGAGCGTTCCTTGCTTTAATAAATTAGAAGAAAAAAAACCTTTCAACAAAAATAATTCAACTCTTCTGATCAATTACCACATTTCTCTTTGCTGCAAATCTGTTTCTACTCGGCGTTCTCGAAAGTAAGCTTACCATGTTCTCCTTCAGACAATTTATTTCCGTTACGCTACATAAATCTCACCCGTTTTAGATGTAAACAGAATAATTGTTGGCCTGCAGTCTACTACGCAATTTGCAGAGAGTTATTTAATACTGTAAGATTCGAACACTTTGGGCCAGCGACCCAACAATGGGCCACAGCTGCTTTCAGAACGAGAGAGCTATCTAGCGTTTAAATAACATATTGATTTTCAATTGATATTTTTACTTATTTGACAAATAAAACATAAAAAACACATATTAAACATTTAGGGAAAATGTAAAAAACAAAAATGTGTACAGTTTTGGCTCGTGAATAATTGTAGCGTGACAACATTGGGCCAGGGCACGTTTGACACGTATTTTAATGGGACAAGAAGACGTGGCCCATAGTTGACTTACTTGTGTATACAACAATGGGCCACACAAAAACAATCCCCCCTCCCTTCCCTTGCTACCTCGATTTGTTTTGGCCACAGGATTACATTTTTGAGATGTGTAGTTATGCTGGATAAAATTCCCAACCCGTTATCTTAGTAAAAAAAAGGGGCGATTATGCTTGCAAATATCAAAAAGTGGCACAAAGTTGTCGAGTTATCTAATAATGGCGTACTTCACGAAGATACTGGCTAATAATAATACGTTTTATCTGGTGGTTTAAATCATTATCAGATATTTCAAAAGCATTTGCTGTTTTGTAAGCCCTTAGTTGTCGATAAGTTTTCTACTGTTGACATAGTTTTAGTAATCGGAGTGTGTAACCAATTATTAACCTGCGCGTTTACATAACTGTAATATCTGACACGAAGGAAAGTCCAGGAAGTTATATACTGCTGTCCACATCTTGAGCGACAATATCGTTGTTTCATATCAGAGATTAAATGCGGTGATTACACGTTTGAAGTTTCTGGGCCAGTAAGTCGCTAGATAAGTTATCGAATTCTACCAAGCAAGCAGACAACACTCCGCAAAAAAAAAAACGCACGGAAGGGATCACATTGTGTGCGTTCATTAAAGTTTGCGGAAAGCGATACTAATCTCAACGTACGAGTTAAAATGAAGTGCTTCGTCGTCCAGACTCACTCACTCACGCATCAACGCACAGCTCTAACCACAGGACGCAAAAGCATGGAAATTCAGAGATGGCTTCCCCTTTAGGGTGCACGTCGTCCAATAGGAAAGGATTGTCCGGAATCCGACCCCTAAGAGTGTGAAAAGGGACAACATATCTTGGTATCCTATAAATAGGGGCAGTGATATTTCGCGAAAATATTTCGAGACAAGATACACTCCAAAGCACTGTAGGGTCGTCCAGCTTCTTTGATTGGCTAAAGAATTTTCTGGCCCGTGTTAACCGTTTGCGCACGAATCACGAAGGTTCAGTGTCGGAGTTACTTAGTCCTGAGTGGCTTGGTCAAAGACGGACACGGCACCAGCAGCCAATGGAAGTATAACAACAGCTGAGGTGTGTATATAGTATTGAAGTCTACTGTGTGCTCCGATTTTTACGCGAAAATGCACTGGCCCTACCTATAAACTATTCCCAGATGCTAGCAAAAATCAATTTTAGGCATTATAAAATATGTTAAACAGAAATGAGATAAGATTTAATTTCAAACGAAAAGTAGTAAATTTTCGAAGAACCATCAAACCGTTATTGGTTAATATTATTGGCAACAAATTGACTTGGTCCTCAGTAGATGAAGGGACGGGCATCTAGGTCAAAACTGCTCCAGGGCACTAATAAGCCTAGCCACGCCAATTGGTGACAGAGCATACATTATTATTAAGCAAAACAGAACATCATGTATTATCATAAGAGTGCCTAGACATTTACATTACGGAGGGGCCCTCTAAACCTCATGTAATCTATACATATTATAAAACTCAACGTCCCTCTGTCTGTCTGTCTGTTAGTGCGCGTATCACTCGAGAACCACTTATCGGATTTATGTGTTTTTTTTTTTTTTAATTCTTAGCTATGTTTTCTGGCCAGGTTTTAGTATATATTTTGTAACGTAAAGTAACATCAGGAATAAGCAGTGACGATAATAGTGAACCAAGTCGGAAAAAAGTTTGCCGCCAGCGCGCTCTCTTGCAATACGCTGTCTAAACCGTTAAAGATGGAACAATGTCATGTAGTATAGAATTGTGTAGAATAAAAAGACCTAAAAAAACTCCGCGGTAGCATATATTTATCTATAACAGAAAAATACTAATAAGCGTTTTTACCATTTAATTTCTTAATAAATAAATACGTAAAATTCAAGCTGTTGTTTCCCCATACAGCATACAATTCCCGCCTATACTTGAAGAGATATCAACAGTTTTGTGAAAAAGTAATTTTTTGCGAGTCGGTTGACCGCATGGAGCAGTAAAGAGTTTGTGTATTAGCTAATTTGATATTTTCATAGATAGTTCCGGTGTACAAAGTTAAGTTGTGATTGTTTACATAGTTTCGTAGATGTATCATACTTAGCTAGAATTTTTATATAGTCGCCACTCTGAAAATAAGTGTCTAACACTTTTAAAACATATAGTTATGTTTAAATTCAAAATATTTGTCTAATGATTATTTATCTCATAATTAACACTAAGTAAAATTCAACTTTATTAAAAAAAAAAATCCCAAACAATAATTCTGTAGTCCACGCGAGCGGAGCCGTGGGCACAGATAGTGTGGATTAATATGATAAATGTATGCATACATGATTTATTAAGTACCATTAAAGGTTTTTTTTAACTCTCCTTACCTGCAACCTAGGTGAAAGTCTTAAAAGAAATCATTCATTGAAAGTACTGCTGTTGGTGGTCTTATTTGGACGTTCTGTTGAAAATTGCTTGATCTCTCAGCACTGTGTGTTAAGACCGTTTCACACGATAAAATGTTTTTTCAAATTACCTTCAGTTTTTTTTATTAATTTTTTTTATCAATTCATTGAATGCTGTATGGCGTAATAGAAACGTCATAATCGCGGCCATTTTATCTTTCAATTTCTTGAATGTCTCGTTTTCCTTCAAGATTTTCGTTTAGAGCATGCTCTAAATTTTCTCAACTTCCAAAATTTCTATCGTCGATCACAGCTTTTCTGACAGGGTTAATGGAAGTGATATCATGATAACAGAGTCGTGTGCACACATGTAAAGTTATTACAAAATAAAGACACGTATTTTTTTAAAAGAAATTGTACAATAAAATGAAGAAAATTGGTTGGGGTTCAACCAATTTTTCGTGTCGTGCATCATAAGTCGTAAATACTTCTGAAAATTTACTTTTGGTATTTTTTAAACTGTTTTCATTAAATGTTTGTGATAAGTTTTCACTTGGAGACTTGAAAGATAAATTGAATGCAATTCACTGAAAAGCAAATGAAGAGATTTGTTTTAGTTAAATAAATTGAATTCAAGTAATTGAGTTCAATAAATATTTTATCGTGTGAAATGGCCTTTTGTGTATCTCCTATGTCATTCTATTCTCGGTCAATCTGTATCTGCCCATGAACGTACGATGTTTGGAGGTGAAGTGACAAGACTCGTTTACGACTGTTTATTTCGAAATTGATATTTTACAAACAATACTTACATATGCATGTCTTACATATTTTCTGTACTGGGGAAAATGGCGAATAAATGTCTTGAAACAGAAATCTGACAAAACAAACATCAAAAACTCTAAATAACCAAATCACGAAACGCCAATTGCATTTGTAGATTACGCTGTGTCTTGAAAACCTGCGCATTAAATTATTCTTACACTCTCAATTATTTTCCAACACGTATCACAGATATTGTTACCATAATTATTGCCATACATTTTAAATGTTGCCTTGTCCACAAATTTCAAATGGCCATGTGCTCTCGCACAAAGCACCCTTGTTCAAATGTTGATTACACTTGTTTGTGACAAAAGTACTCGGTCGATAACAAATAAGTTGGCGAAATTGCCGTATTGAATACCTACGTTAACGAGGGAGGGGAAGGGGAATGACCAACCCTGTACGCACGCCTGCGTGCATAGTATAAAATTACAGGAAAATATTAAAAGAGTAAAACCATTGAATAAATATCACAGAAGACGTAATATTTATTTATTAAGTGTTAAAGGCTGTTCGCGATAATGTGAGCACTTTTGAAATCAACCTTAGAAAAAGTAACTGCCCCTACCTGCATTTATTTTTCATGCCTACTGTGACATTCACCCAGTAAAGTTGGTAACGACGGAGGGAAAGTAGTTCCATACCTTCAAGTAGAATAAAAAGTATCAGGTAGCCATTTGTAATAACTAAAATTATCTCCAATTTCGTGGTTGGCGGATGTCAACCCTCGCGCGTATTACGTGTCTGCCAGCCATTCACGGACGTTCAGTGAGTGTGATTGGCCGAGTAGAATAGAACAGTATTCACACAGAAACGTGGCCAATAGTTAGATACCTGAAAAATTCGCTGATTCATTTTGGGACAAGCTAGAATACAAAACACGTGTGTTTATATAACTTCAGCCATTGGACCACACGGTGTTTGACACCTCCTAGAGAACGCTGGCCCAATCGTCGCCTTCCACTGTGACAGCAGACATCCAACGTGCAGTTGGGTAACTCCGGACACACCTATATCTTTGGATATATATCTGAGCACGGATATAGCATAACTCCTTCTTTTTCCATAAAATTACTATATCCTATATCCAAGTAACTCCATCTCCCCCCCCCCCCNGGACCGAAGTTGACCAAAAGTGACAACGAACAACGAATGTAGCTCTGTTGTGCTCGTTGAGACCCAATTATTTAAAGCGCTGTGGCCAATATTTGGGGACAGCAAGTTTATGTATTTTGATATTAGAATTTTGTTTGTTTACGTTTGCGGAAACATTCTGTGAAAAGGATTAAGTAATATTAACTAATCCAGCAACCATTTTACCATTTAAGCAGCGTTTGAGAAACTGGGGGTGAAAGTATGAAGGAAAATCAAATATTTATGTACCTCTAACGTTAGTGCATTCCTAACCTACGTACGACTAAATATTACGGACAAATATAATTTTCCTAATGTTTTCTTAATAGGTAAGTACTATCATACCGCCACAGCTTTTACGGTCTTACTGCAACTTACATAAATATCTACGTGCGAAATACGTAATCTCACCTTTGCTTTAGCGCTGTCGGTAAAACGTTATCAATTTATGCTTATTATTCGGCACTTACTACAAAATTGATATAACTACTTAAGGTTTAAAGTTCAATAATGTTTACACGACACGTCATAATTATTATCATACACGGATCGAGATATCTGTAGCTACTGTATTCTGACATTTCTTTTCTCTAGTTCCACGGATTTGAGAGTTGGAGTTACCTGTTTCCGTGATATTATATTAGATACACAATGCACATTCCTTAGACTCACTCGCTCCTTGGAATGAGTTAGATCCCCGAATATAATAAGCGGATATGGATATACCAATCGGATATATATTATACCGTGGAATGATATATTACTAGGGAGTAAAAATCGCGTAAAAATCGGAGCTCACAGTAGACTTCAATACTATATACACACCTCAGCTGTTGTTACACCTCCATTGGCTGCTGGTGCCGTGTCCGTCTTTGACCAAGCCACCCAGGACTAAGTAACTCCGACACTGAACCTTCGTGATTCGTGCGCAAACGGTTAACACGGGCCAGAACATTTGTTAGCCAATCAAAGAAGCTGGACGGCCGTACATTGCCTTGGACTCTATCTTGTCTCGATATATTTTCGTGAAATATCACTACCCCTATATATTACATATCTACTCTTTTACCGGAGTTAGTTAGCCCAATGTATATGTGTTCAAAATTAAAGGTACATTAAAACGATCTCTATCCTAACGAAACACAATTTCAAAATCTTTTTTCACGTCTTGTCCACCCCTCTCCAACCCGGCTTTCCTTACGTGTTTGATATTAATTCCAAAAGCATACAAAAATATTGCATAATATTGTTGAATAATTTTTTCTAATAATTTGAAGAAATATATATCAAATTCTTGTCGTTCTGAGCTAGTTATTGTGCCCGCCATCTGTGGAATTATTTTTGAAGCATTACAAGCCAGAAGAGAATAGCGTTTGTTTGCTTTATATAATACATTTACTAACAGATACCAATAGTTTTATTTTTCGCGAGCTCTGCATAATTTTGAAGTACCATATATTTCGTGTACAGCGTTTACGAACGACCCTACTCGCTCTCCAAACTCCGTTTCGAGGTCTCTTTCGCCACCTAAGTGGTTCACCAATCGCCGCACGAAGCAGCACCTCGTACACTCGCTTACACTCTCATCTAAGCCTTCACTTGTCGCACCAGCTGATGGCGAATGGATACATAAACGAAAAGTAAACATTGGCGCGGCGATCGTCAACTGTCAAGACAGTGTTTTTATTTGTGCTCATCCAAAATACACTGGTTGGAACTAAGACGGGACGAACTATATGGTGTTAACAAATTCTTTGTAAATATGGCTCAGATTCTACCCGTATTAATTAAACTAAAGAGTGTATCAAAACATTTTAATTGTGCGCCTCATAGAAAGCAGTTTTCAGTTTTCAGTTGCTTGCACAAAAATGCAATAACGTAAGTATAGTATGTATCTCGTTTCGTGATTGTAAATAACGAGGGAGGTTATGTTTTTCGATGGGCTACCTGCGAAAATTCGATTGTTGACGAAATGTCAAGCAATTTTAGTTCGTTTCGATAATACATTGAATCATCTGTTTAACAAACTTTTTTCTGAAATATAAAAAATGTTAGTTTTCTTTGTAACAACACTTAACGTGGTTGAATTGGCATACCTGGCAGGTGTTCTTTTCTTTAAAAAAAACCCGACTTCGTGACATGCGCACGACACGTGTGCAATACAAATCTCAAAGTTCGTTCGATAACAGTAAAACATTCCCGTGTGCAACGGGACATTGTTTGACAGTTTGCCTCAGTTAACACAGGGAACAGGTTCTGTAAATTTTTCAAGGAATTCGTTATTCTGGCAGCAATGGAAAGGTGGGTTTTTTTTTTTCTGTAACTGGCAAATCTTATGAAAAACTACAATTGCATCAATTTTGCTACCGGTAGTTCATTGTTATTTTTACTTGCAATTTGAAATTTATTTTTGCTTCGTTTTGATCATGATGCATTAGCTGAAAAATATAACCGTAAGTAAAAAATAATTTTGTGAGTTACTGTAAAAATATAATTAATTATGTTTATATGACTAGAAGTAATAAGCCTGTGTGTAAAAATGCACCCAGGATAGGGGCAACAACTGTAGGAGTGATGACATTTTATTTATTCATTCATCCATCCATCTATAAAATAACACTACATTGTTTTTGTACCTGTCACCAAAAAATAAATAACATATTTTAAATTATACAATTTAAAACAGCAATCATAGCTATATATAATGAATAACATAATTTTTAAAAACACAATAAGTAAACATTTTTTTTTTTACAGATTTTTTAAATATATAGTTGACAAATTTTTCATTGCATTTGTAAGCCTACTCAATATAAATTTTTTTTTAATAATAAAGTGGTGATAAGTATCATGATACAATGAAGTTTATGGTTGGAGGAGAGTGATAATTTGCAAAATCAGGAGACAAAATGAGACCATGCAATGACAAAGTTACATAAAATCTTTGAAAAACCAGTAATTATTGCTGAAGTCTTGTTAAGTGCATTTTCATCAGCCTTGTTCCAAAATATTTCTGCCTTTCCACATAGAGCCTATTTTGACTTTTTAAATCAATGTTAATTTATCCGTCATCAGTGTATATTATGTAATGTATTGAAGGTTTCAAACCAAGCAATAAGAATTGTTGTAAAATATTACGCGTATTTGATTGTTCTCAAATAAATGTTGCAAGGCTTGTAACACTGCAGGGTATCAAAAGTGGTCAATGTTGGCATTTCATAGTAATTATAGAGAATACAAAATTATAGTTTTCCTTATGATACAGCAACTGTCAATAACATATATGAGTGTGACTTTATGCTCTAGAGCTAGATACTGGTGAAGTTATTGTTACCGTACTTGTTTTAAAATTTTCGTGTTTTTTTTTCCAGGCTTATTTGTACATTGTACGTACTTATAGAACATTCCATAAAAACAATTCAAATATTACAGACAGCTGTCAGAAAAAAAAAATGTAATTAGCCCTGAATACAGCAGGCCTATCTTACTCCTTGTGGTAGATTCTTGAAATTTCCATTACATTTTGTTAAACTTTAAATTAAACAGGGCTTCAAGAATACTTACTGCATGTGTGTGTAATTTGCACTTATTAAGCCAAAATGTTGCATTTTCATGTTACGTACCAAATACACCAGCGAATGAAGAAGTACTGGTTCATGTAGCTGAAAATCCTCGATGGCTATATCAAAACTTCTTTACAATGAGACATACGTATCTTTTCATTCAGTGGTATCTCATATGTGTTGGATTTTTAAGAATAAACAAAGAACATTGTAGAAAAATTTATTTTGTTGGAAAGTGAAACATTTTCCTCTGGAAAACAAAATTTGGGCAGCACCACTGATAAAATTTAATATGTTGTCAGCGATAATTTACAATACAGTGTCACATACAAGCCATGTTTCAGATGAATGATTTAGCTAGTATTAGAAGTTAACGCGATTTGAAACTGAAATTTTCAGTGTGCCTGATTTGGTTTGAGACTCGTTTATTCACACAACTGCTTGTCAGTGATGACCGGAATATTTCACTTTAAAATTTCGACCAGATAGTTTTTTTTAATCTGGCCCACGTGTGAAAATTGTATGTATAAGTTGCGGAAGGGATAATAATTCTGTTTTTCATCGGCCGGCCATTCCTGCGTTTCAACTGATTTCGATTGGGGACGGCATTTGTCATTGCAGGCTTCCATTCACGTTGAAGGAAGAAGTCAACCTGGGGGACGACAGCTACGACGCGGTGGTGTACGTGTCGAGCGCGGAACTGCAGGACAACAAGAATCTGCAGCCCGTGAAAGCTGCCATCGCGAAGGCAGCCCAGGTGTGTGTTGTTCATGCCTGGTAATGTTGGTATACCGGTGCGAGAGCGTTGCAGGCAAGCCGGACGTGTGTATCTCACGGTATTCTCTTGCTTCTCGGAATACGCAAGTGAATAAATAAGTAGGCATAAACTTTTAATTATGTAGTTTCTTGATTTATTATTTTGATCTGAAGGTTCCTCGAGATTGCATGGGCACGGGAGGTTTTTTTTTTTACCGTGTTCCAGGCCCAGAAGCAAGGAAGCGATACGGTGATATTAATGTGAACGCCTGGCGCCTCACCGCTGTTACGCACAAGATGTGCAGGTGTTTCTGTCAGTGCTGCGCAAATTAGACCTGTAATAGTGTGACTTTACTACATGCGACGAAAGCCCGCAGTCTGCGTGGTTGTACGNTACGTGTTCCAGGCCCAGAAGCAAGGAAGCGATACGGTGATATTAATGTGAACGCCTGGCGCCTCACCGCTGTTACGCACAAGATGTGCAGGTGTTTCTGTCAGTGCTCTGTGCTGCGCAAATTAGACCTGTAATAGTGTGACTTTACTACATGCGACGAAAGCCCGCAGTCTGCGTGGTTGTACNAGTGCTGCGCAAATTAGACCTGTAATAGTGTGACTTTACTACATGCGACGAAAGCCCGCAGTCTGCGTGGTTGTACGTTTTTCCTATCTCGTAAGGAAACTGTGCTGGGAAGCCCTAAAAGTGTGATTTTGTTTACTACTTTCACAATTCTTTTTTTCTTTAAATACACTTAATATGATAAAAGCAAATTATATGGATTTAGATAGGTGTAGTTGATTTTTACCTTTACTGGCAAAAGTTTGTGTTCCCAGATAATATTTATTCACTGAGATATGCGTAACCTTGCAAGCAACTAATGGAAAAAACAATTTCGGGCTACTACTTAAGTGTTATATTCTTAGACATTCCATTTGTGGCCCAGCAAACTAAGCTTGAATTCGAGAGCGGAGGTAAGTCCCTCTTTTGCGAGGTGTTGGAGAGTCCAGTGATTTTTTTGAGCCCTGTGTGCAAGGCTAAAAATGCAAAGCTCATTTCCAGCTATCTGCTACTAGGAACAAAAATATAACTAAAATGGATTTACCAATGTGCACATGAGTTGTTGAAAATATTTGTAAATCACTGTATATGACCACTAAAGTTGGTAAGCTGCTGATGAAATATCAAACGTAGAAATGTATTTATGAAATATGCAACATGAAGCTATACCAAAAAAAAAAACCAGCCATGGGGAAGAGGTTTTTATAGTCTGTAACTGATTTTGGTGTTATGTCGTAAGTTTGGGTTAAGCCTAAATTATAGAACTTGGGTGGTTCTAGCATGTTGTCAAATAGTCGCAATCTCGTGTAGGCATTGTGTGGAACACACAAAGACTAAATGTGTTACATCTTTGATAGTTGAGAAGCAATGTGGTGAATGCATTTTTTTTTTTGTGTTATGATTGTGTATTAAAATTTCCCGGTGAATATTTGAAAGCTGCGGAGATTGGCGTACATATGCCACATTCCGATATAAATTTCACTTGTCGGTTATTTCAGTATTGCCAGCCATTGTTCCAATGCTGCCGGGTAGCTCCTTACACGAGGCTAGATGATTAGGCCCACGGAATGCACTTGAGTTTACTGGCGCTAGTGAGGTTGCGCGGTGCCTGTAAAACAAACTGGCAATTCAAGTTGTAGGTTATTTCAGATATTTACAGAAGTTCAGATGGTAGCATCGTTAAATACAAAATAGTCAGGATTGAAATTTTGCACAAAAGCAGTGCTAAGTAAATTTAAAACATAATTTATTTTGTTGGAAAAATTTATTTTCTCCAGTCATCCAAATATTGGTATGTATTTGTAATGCATAAGTAGGCTTTTAAATCAAGAGAGATATAAAATTTATCATTTAATCTCTTTCATTTTAATGAGTACCACTGCTAAGCATTCCGAAACTGCAAACTCACCGACAAACAAAATATATTTACGGTTTACTGCAGTTGCCCCCTTACTACTGACGAACGCTGAGGAGTAAAAAACCATCAGTGATTTCAGCGCTCGTCTGCAGTAACAGAAAGTGGTGATAAATTGTATTTTGTGCAGTCGTGAGGTAGGGCTCGGGTTTTGGTTGGCCGTTGCGCTGTCGGACGGCGTGGCTTGTGGTCTGAACCTCTGGTCAGGAATCCGCAGAGGATAGATGTTGCGTAAGCCTGATAGCCGGTGTTTTCCGCAGCTGGACTGCGAAGTGGAGAAACACAGGTCGGTGTTGGAAGTAGCCCTGCCATGCCGGCGACTCATCTATTCTCCTTTGAGCAAGCTGGTTCGAGACTACCACGATGTGAGGAGCATCTCGGAGGCTGCTTACGCCGGCATCAAAAGGTGAGAACATTTTGCAGAAGTAAACAGGCAACTTAATACTGTTGACGCGAATCGCTCATACTTAGATTAGTCACGACGCTAGATACCCGCGCAGGGGAGCAAATTGAGGTAATGACCCTAGGGTTCCCCGAGGACGCCACACCCACCACCTCTCACCCCGAGGACAGTAACGAGCAAAGGAACCCCCCCGAGCCGGGGAAGCACAGCACGCGCCCACCCCCCCTTCCTCATCTCCCCCGCAGAATTAGGGAAACCACCGGGCTTCAGGGGAAGTACCACGAGAAAACTATATATAGGGAAGACAAAGCGAGTACCAGGCAGTGATGTACGAGTTATGATCGGGAGAGGGACGAGACGCGAGTGGAGGTGGAACCAGAGAGCGAGAGTCTACACATCCCGGGATACGAGCCCGGACTTCCCGCCAGAAGCCGAAGAGATACACCAGGACACCAACCCGAGAGAGAGAGAGAGAGAGAGGACAACGCACCACAGCCAACACAGAGGTAAACACAGCAACCCGCCAAGAACCTTCCCCCCCAACACAAGCCTTTCGCCAGAACGTCTGTAGAACGCGTTAGAATTAACCCAGCAGTTCAGACAGATAGGAAAAGGGGATAGGTCTCGTATGTGTAACAGTGACCTGTGTTTACCAAATAAACATAAGTGTGCGTAAATTAAACCCGAGTACGACTTTGTGTTGACCCCGCATGCAGCCTGTAAGTCATAGGTGAGAGAAGTGTCGAGTTACTGTATACTAATCACATTGGTCTGAGTAATTTTTTTTTCCGGAAAACTTTAGCTTTATTGATCTGGCTTTTGTTTTTGGAAAGGCATAAGTTGTAAAGTTTTTCAAATTTATTTTTCTAGACATGCTGATAACTGTCTGTACCTACAGGATGTTCACGATTAATTTATAACGTTTCAACACACTGCTTGCAACCTATTTTTTTCTCATGTAGTATTCTTCTGCCATTTGCAAATTTAACATTGCCAGGGGCCTGATCGCTTTATTTGTGTACCATCCAAGTGAAATAGTGACATGTTTAAGAATTTAACTGCGTTACTAGTATGCTGTGTTTCATTGCTCTGATGCGTGTAAACTGCTCACCTCTTACCCAGGCCCGCTGTAAATACGCAAGACGAAGGGCCGCACACATCATGTTGTAATGTGTCTTTCGCTGCCTCGTATGTTGCGTGCAGGATATCTGAAACCTTTGGTGGCGTCGCAAAACCAACAGAGGCATTGGATGGGGACAGAGGGAGGCTAGGAAGCTACATATAATAGTACGTAATACTGTAGTAAATAAAGTACGTTCAAGCTCACCAGTTACGTACTGCTTACTGCTGATCTTGTTTAAGGAGAGTTCCATCAGTTACCCAGCAGAGTACGCTGTAGTTAGCCTGTTGTTTTCTGTCCACAGAATCGTGCATGACTTTCGGCTTTAGTACTAGCCAAGGTTTGCGAGTTTGCGGAACAGGAATGGTTGGCTGCGGCCATTGTGGCTCGTGCTTTGGTTGGACGGTGCCCTTTGGGTAAATGGGTTGGCTAACTTTAACTTTAGTTTATTTGTGACAACCATTTTTAAGACAGCCATCATCCGTGTGTCCCAAGGTGGGTAGGACTGTAGCAGAAATCTTAATTGGATTTCTCTTCCGCACACGTACACTGTATCTCTTTGGAGTACCGTGATCAACAGGTCCGGGCCACTTTTCAAGTTTGACCAAAGTTTCACGTCAAAAGCTGCGGACAGCAATTCTCTTGGTAGGTGTCCCTTGGTAAGTGCCCTTTAATAGCCAGGTTTGCAGTGGTGTAGGGGTCAGACTACTCTCCTCCCGCAATGGCAATCCGGGTTTCATTTTTGGTGTGGTCACTCCTGGATTTTAGCATGTGGGACGATGCTGCTGGTCTGTTGGTTTTCTTAGGGATGTCCCTTTTCCCCGCCCTTGTATTCCAGCGCTGCTCCATACTCACCTCACCTTCAACAGCTGTCAAGACATCGTCGCCAAGAGCTGCCCAAATCTCTCCACTCCCGTGTGTCCTAACTGGAATGTGCCGAAACATGCAAATTGTCACAGATGTCCTTGAAATGGATGCCCGGTCATGTACTACTGGCCATCTTAAATCAAATGTAATGGGCAGTCGTACCGTGTACTCCATCTGGACCATCATTGCCAGTTAGAAAGCGTACAAGATGCACGACCACGACGTGGGCCCTATAGAGGTAGTTTGCCCTGTAGAGCAAATCCTTTTTGCCTAGAACAGTGTGCTCAGACAGTTGTGAGCCAATCAGGAACCCGTTTATCACTTGTGAGTTATAGTAATAAATAAAGCCATCCAAATTGGTTACAGTGTTTAAATTCCTTTTCATAATCCAAATTTTTTTTAATAGGATGTTATGGTTAATATAACTGCATATCTATTATACACTAATAATGTCTTTAGTTATATGTTAAAATGTGCTCCGAAATTTCCTCTTTCCAATGACACAATATACCTTGTCTGAAGATGGATGGTTAAGGAGGAATTAAAATAAACACAGATACAGTACACACTTACCTTTCCTTGGTCACTACCAGTACATTTGCTTTAAAAACCAAATTTGTCAGTCATAATTCATTTTAAATTGTGGATATCTTCCTTAGAATTTTTTCCTATTTTCCTTTCTTTTCATTCCTCCGGCCAGAATTTAAGTGTATGACCCAGGGGTGGCTGGTAATTGAGATATGTAGTTAAAGAAATAAATTTAATTTTTTAATAAAATTCAATTTCTTATAATGTTGTAGTCACCATAGTGTTATATATATAGAGAATCTATCTGATTTGTGCCAACTTACAGTGATTCATCCCTATTTACAATGAGACAAGTTAATGAAACCAGCAAAACCTGATACAATTTATCATTCACGTGATGACTTTAGGACAAGCTGCTTGTGTTTTAAATGTGTGTATAAAGTAATTTCCATCCCCCCACCCCCTTTGGTCTCCCTATGCTATCTTTTTGTTTATGTTTAGTAATTTGTCATTTGTTGTATATCTCCAGGGCACTGGATGCTGGGGCCAAATCACCACTTCTAATACTTCCGGATCACGAGTGGTTTCCGTCGAGTCGGATGGCTTCCCTCCTCAGTGCTCTGTCAGCTCTCTATGTGGTGCGTATCGCAGAGGTCATGTCTGTTGCCAAGTTAGTTCCACTGCCAGGCACTGCATGTAAACAAATATAAGTGACGCCATTCCTATATGTACCGTGATCTAAAATAAGCGTAAGAAGAACTACCTGTCGTATCTGCCAGTCATTTAGTTATCAGCCAGGAGAGCATCTATGGTGTCGTGGAGTCGGGAGTGGGTCTAGGCTTTCAGTTTTAAGAGGGGTCATTTTCCCATTGTGCTTTGATTCGTCGCATGGGACGGGGGCATTATTAATAGGAAGCAATACTAAATTAATCAAATGAAGTCAGTATGTATTTTAAACAGTTCTGGAATTATTACATTTCAGTTTTAACAGGGTTGATATGGTCCTTAGAAGTCCTTAAAAAGTTTTTGGTTTCCAACAGTCATTTTAAGGGCCCCTAAAAGACATTATTCCATCGTACAATCCTTAATTTTTGACAGTTGCTTAAAGTACAGTAAAAGTAATTTTTTTTTACAGAAAATATAAAGACTGTTACATACGTCGTGCATATGAGTCGCATTGATCACTGACTTAGGGCCATATGCATAGTTGTGTGTTGTCATGTTGGAGTGCTACCAAAACTTAAATACTACTTTAACAATTTTGTATGTAAAAAAAATGTTTGCTCAGTTATCAGCTGTCCATGTGATACTGACGAGAAATTTTATATTTTACTTAACAGACATACTTGGATTCAAACACATATCAACTGACCGTATGGCTGTTACATAGTGCCTCACTGTGTCACAGTGGAAGTATACTATCATGTTGGTCCTGTTTGTAGAGCGTATTTTTCAAGGGGAAGTATAATTTTGGTTTAATGAAAATTAACATGAGCAGCATATTCCTTTTTGTATATGGGATAGGGGGAAAATTATAGGAAGATTCATTGACATTCTCTTGACCTGCTGGGGGCCGCGGTGGCTGAGCGGTTAGCCTGCTCGTCTCTGACCAAGGTGAACTGGGTTCAATCCCCAGCCGGGCCAATCCTGGATTTTCGAAAGTGGGAATCGTGCCGGACGATGTCGCTGGTCGGCGGGTTTTCTCTGGGATCTCCCTATCCCCTGCCCTTGCATTCTGGCGCTGCTCAATTCTCACCTCATTTTCACCCACATCGGCTTTCAAGACCTCGTTAAGAGCTGCCCAAATCTCAACTCAGTCAACTCTTGACCTGTTTGCAGACCAAAATTGTTTACGCTTACACCTGTTTCAGTTTGTGGAACCAAAACTCTTACAGGTGCTTATTTTATTTAAGTGAGTATATTGACTTTGTATATTTAATATGGAATATGATGGTGCGTTAAATGATTATTACTATAGTAAATGTGTTGCTATTGTCCATATTCATTATGGCGCAATTCCGTTTTTATCCAGTCCATCCCTCAGTCATAAGCTTTGCAAATGTAAGCTTTTGGTAGACTGTACAGCCTTATAAACTTGGTTGGTCTAATTGTCGATCATATTCCTATTTGTAAGAAGACTATGGGATGTGTTTTCAGTATTTGCTGATTTGTTTAAGTTGCAAGACTGGTGCTGTGCTAGGGTAGGCATAACTTACATGTGTTAGTACAATCTATATTTTTAATTCTTTCTTTTTTTTTGCAAAAAATTATAATAATTGTAATGCTTTCTTCCTCAGCCTATACAACTGCGAGAAGACGTGCCAACGAAGAGACAGAAAGTGAATCTGATGGGGGTGTGGAGTTCAGGTGCGACAAGTGCTGACGACATTGTAAGGATAGCGTCAGTGTTGGAGCTTGGAAGGTCAGTTCTGATTTTCAAAATTACAGTTACGTAATTTTTATCGGCAGTTTTGGTTTTCAGTACATTTCTATTAAAAATGCCAGTGGCATTTGCTTTAGTCCCAGGTTTATGTGATGTTGATGAATTTATGTACTTCTGGCTCAGCTGAATATTAGACAGCTAGATGCTTGATTGTTTTCAGGTAATAAAGATTAACTCGTGTTTTCTTCATATAGAGTTCTGCCATTTGTTGTGTAGTTAAACTGGTATCATTCTGACACACATTTTCTGCAGGGCTGGCAAAATAATACTAAAATTTCTACTGGTGGTAACCTTTGAATGACATTTTTTCCTGTACTCTATCAGTTATTCAGATAGTTTGCTCTTGTAATAAAATATTACAAGCAGCGATCATTTGACCACCAAATGTTTGCAAAAGTATAAATGCCTTTAAATGCAAATGGCACTACATGAGTTTCGACTTCTAAGGCACTGTGAGCTAAGCCATCTGCATGCTTTTCATTCAAAGGAAACGCAGTTGCAGTTCACAACAGCAAACAACGTTATCAACAAATCTAGAACAGACTCTTTCGTCGTTTGGCGGCGAGGCGTCGTACTGTGAAGGTCACTTGCGAGCACGTTTCCCTTTAGATTGCTTATCACTCGTTTTAGAAACAGAAGGCACGGCATCACGTTCCATGGCACCACGCACATTGCTCAATATAATGCACAGTTATGAATGTTCACAGTATAGGGAATTTGTTTTCAATATCCATCAGCCTGCATGTCCATGTGGTGTCACCTTTAAAACGTACGTCGTGCACTTTCAACTGTACACAGTACATTTCCTGTGTTGGGTCATTTTCGGGAGATAAACAATAGTTGATATGACTTCTGAATCAGCACTCGTGTGCATGTATGTGTGTGTGCGTGCACGCGCGGGTGTGTGTGTAATTGAAAAAGCATTTTTTAAAGTTCGGTTTGAGTTTTGTTTGAGTTTAACGAATTATAGCAAGTTTCGGTTCAATAAAAATATTCTAGGTTAAGTTCTAGTTCGGTTCAGTGCCAAAACATGGGTTCGTCCTACCTCTAGTTTTAAGATATGGCAGTCTGGAAGAAAAAAAAATGTTCTTAATAAAGTTGGAGATCTCCAAAACAATATTTATAGCATGTACAGATATCTTTAAAGTACCATTCCTTCATCATCTGGGATACGTTTTCTTGTCAAAAAAACTGTAGGTATTTCTAATATATTTGAACACATTTCAAATGCCATGTAGGCAAGTCCTGTTAATTGCTAGAGCTGGCAGTTATCACAACTTACAATGTTGCATGATGAACTTACCTTCGTTTGTTCCAGGATAGTGGCCCGAGATATAGGGACAGCAGACCCAGAGCGAATGACTCCTGTTAACGTGCAGAAGTACGTAGAGGATCTTTTCCACGATTCGCCGATCAGCGTGGAAGTGGTTTCTGACCCAGCTGTCCTGGACAGAGAGTACCCCCTGTTTTCTGCAGTGGACCGTGCAGCCAGGGGTGAGTGCGGCATAGTGGTGAGACAGTTACTACCATGTTTGCAGTTCCAAGTCACTGACAGGCAGGGAGCAACAGTTTGTATTACCATCATTCACCGTCTTTAAGCCGTTTAGTCCCCGCAACAACATTAGAGGATGTGTGCAAATATCCAATCTGTAAAAGTTTATGCACGTCTCGTTTATGTGAGTGGTTCAATCTATAACACCTAACACGCAGCTTGTGTTCACTGGTTGCGAGAAGTATGCTCAACAGAAGTACAGTGCCCACCGAAACACAACATGATTGCAAACTTGGTCTCGTAAATGATTTCGGGGCTGAACTGGTTAAATTGTGGCTTGGCTCTTCACTCTTTACATAATCTACAACATAGAAGGAGTTAATACACAGAGTAAAAAACCAGTAACATGTAAATGGAGGGTTCAGAACTCAAGTAAAACAAGTCCAACATGTTTTTTTTAATTACTAATAAAACTCACAGTGAAAATATATATTATGATAAGTACTTAAATTGGTATGCTAAATACAGTTACATATGGATTATGCACAGTTCCGTGGAACACTTCATGCATAATTGACATTAAGCTCATATGACTTGTTAAATTAACTGCACTGAACCCTTGCAATACTCAAAATCACTGTGTGATATTTGACATCGACAAAATATGCGAATAGCTTCTGTAGGTGTGTTTGAGTTTACTTGAAAATGATTACAAACGTCTGGCATTGTAGAATTATTACGGGTGGGTTGGTTCCGGTTGTCAGTTCTCAGTTCCACGAGTTATTAGCTTTGAGAACCAGTACCAAGAACCGAAATTACATTCTCTGTGCACGTAACAGCAACCAACATCGAACATCATCGCTCCTGGTTAAATTCCCATTACAACCATTATTTATACGTAAAATTTATTTGGCAGAAGAATGGTGTACATCACGCAACACACAATTTAGCTATTGTAAACAAACATGTTTTTCCATCAGCCCTGAACTAAATCTGCCATAGATGTTGCAGTTCTGGTGTGTGCACCGTGCTGGAAATTTTGCACGCTATCGACACTAGCGACACTACCGCCATTTCAGTGGACTATTAGGAAGGTCGATTACTACAGGAAAATGGTGTTTGCGTAAACTTTTGCGGTGCCATCAGGGGAAACTACTGTTACTACAATTTGTAATGCAATTACAGCATAAAAAACAATTTTTTTTTAGTTCTTTGAGGTTATGAATTCTTACTGCGAACTCACACATAGCATTGGTTCCAAAAAGTGTACTACTCTTTTTTGTGTATGTGATATTACTTTTATTTTCTAAGATTAAAGAGGCAAATAATTGCTTTTGAAGTGTTGCAATATTTTGTTATTTTGAATGACAACGAACGCTATGCAAATGTTTATTTTGTGACACATTGATTTCTTGGGGTGAGTCGAAATCAATACTGAACTTTAAAAGAGCACTTAACAAATATTCATTAGTTGAAAATAGGGCATGCAGTTTCATCTATTCTGTACCAAAATATACAAGTCTTAGGTAAGCCAGATTTTCAAAATTTCCATAATTCTTTATACTTTCAACATAAAAAATCAGAGAACCAAGAACCAATTTTTAAGAACCGGAATTTAACAGAGAATTCGTAAATAAAAAAAATAGAACCGACCCATCCCCAAAAATTGTGTTGGCAAATCATACCATTCAATATGTATGTATTAACAAAGCACTTACAATTTCTACATTTCCAAATTAGGAAAAGGTTAGCTAGAAGCCTAAAAGAGAAGTAAATTGTAATCAACTAGGATAATTACTTTTAGTATTTAATTAAGTGGTAGCACCAAAATTTAAAGGTAGTGTGATAAAATAAATTGCAGTTATTAATATAAAAATAAAAAAAATTATATAGGTATACTTAACAAAAATAAGTTATTGAAGCAGTTTAGTAGTTTGTGCATAAAGCAGTTGAAACAGGATTTTCAAACAGTCAAAAAGATGCAATGTTGTATTACAGGTACTGTGGCTGTACTAATATGTACTTACAAGTGCCAGTTTCTCATTCTACTAGCTACATGAAGAACATGTATGTCTTTCTGTTCTACAGACAGCAAATAACGTGTAAAACTATTTTTTGTGGATATTTCACCTTCTGTTTAAATATTGCGTGACAAAGAGCAGTCTGAAATGTGCAGTTCAGAAAAGCCAACCTCAGTTTGTTAAATACTGAGTCTTGTACTCGAGTTCTGTCTTGAGTAATCCACTTGGAGTTTAAGGGATTGGATAAATCTTGGATTTGACTGATGAGTTACGCAAAATTGGAAACCGTTATTGGTATTTACATTTTTTTATCTGATTCTAAAATGTATAATGTGAGAATGGTGATAGTTGGTAACATTGGCATTAAAAATATGGAACTATTAAATCAATATAGTTTTATATTATCTGACCAGGCCTAAGAAAATAAATTAATATGATCCTTAAAATCAGTTGAGGTGTTCAGTGTGGCAGACCACACAGTAACATCAATGTGAATGTTCGCATTAGTGCTAGTTGTTACTAGTCACCATCATAAGTGCATCCCCCCCTCCCCCTCCTAGTGCTTGACACAGAGGCCACAGAGATATGTACTGCTTGCGGACCACGTGCATCCTGTGGGTGGCCTGGCTGTCGGATAGACTTGAACTATCATGTGTAGAGCCAAGATTATGTGGTGAACAGCGATAAAACTAAAATAACACCAAAATGCAAGTTAATACGCAGCGTAACACTGCAACTTAAGTGAAAACACAAAATAAAACCAAATTTAGCCAAAATACACTATTTTATCTGTGAAACTGTAACCAATTTGTATCCAAAAATGTGTAATAAACCATGTGATGATGATGATAAAGTTTTCAGTTGATTAATTTTATGTGATAATATTGGCTGAGTGAGTAACAGCAGTAAGTATCAGATACCATGTTTATAAGACTAAAATGATAATTTGATGAAGGAAGTGAAATTGTAATAGCAAGTGTAAATATAATTTAATTCCCGGAATGGAATGTTTTTTTTTGCTTTGAAACAATATCCAAGCCATTCATGTAAAATTGTGACCCAAAAATCCACACTATTTAGGAATCTCAACATGAGTTAGAAAAACCTTAGAAGAAAGTGATATTTTAACCTATGGAAATGCTTTGTATTATGTTAGTTCAAATAAAATGCTTATCTCGTGTAAGCAGTTACATAAACGTTACACATTTCTTTGGCAAATATGCATATAAGGGTAAATTATTGTTAACTGATCAACGATTTTTAGTAACAAAATTGCATTAAACTAACTCTGTATGTTGACTCTAAATAATGCATAATTTTTGTAATTAAGTTTCAGTTTATGAGTCTTCCATAATAAAATTGATAACACAGAAGTATTTTTTTAAACCAACATTTGCCTTAAAATAACACCACAAAATCTTGCCCCTAAACAAGTATGTTTCTTATTTCCAAGAAATTTATATTGCACAGCACGTGTGTGGGAGTTGCGGTGGCTGAGCGGTTAGCCTGCTTGCCTCCCACCAAGGCGAACTGGGTTCAATCCCCAGCTGGACCACTCCCGGAGTTTCGCATGTGAGAATTGTGCCGGGCGATGCCGCCGGTCGGTGGGTTTTCTCGGGGATCTCGCGTTTCCCCCGCCGCTCCATACTCACCTCAGTCACCCTCATCGGCTCTCAAGACCTCAATGTTAAGAGCCGCCCAACTCTCTCCCTCACTCACGTGTGGTGTGGTGTGTCGACTGCCAACAGGGGTGGACCGCTACAAGGGCAGGATCATCTACCTGACGTACGAGCCGAAGGGTCCTGTGAAACAGACTTTGTTCCTGGTGGGCAAGGGCGTCACCTACGACTCTGGGGGCGCAGACATAAAGATCAGCGGCCTCATGGTGGGCATGTCCCGCGACAAGTGTGGGGCAGCCGTCGTGGCCGGGTTCATGAAGGTCTGTGCAGCTTGCACTTCGCATTTGCAGCTTTATTTCTCACACCCAAGTTAGTCCCGTTATTTTCCTTCTGCGTTAACTTCCTGCTCCTTACTTACATTCTGTAGCTTTTACTTCTGCCATGATATTTGTTGCATGTTTGCTAAGATACACACAAAGAGCTTTGAAATAAGCCCTTGCAGAGCTCGCTGGCACTAGTAATTACTTATAGGGCTGATTGAATTTTTGTATGTGTGTTGGATTGGTACAAAATTTTTGCAAGTCGAGTTGTTATGAAATGATCCAGTCTTATTTCTGCTCAGCATTTTGGTGTTGCGCTCTTCCTTCTGATGGTATAAATCTGGCAACACACCTGTTTTCACTCTGTACAGAAGCTGTACGTATTGTCACACAGCCGTAGTTCTTAAATTTGACCCAGAAACATTATTTTTCTTTAAAGCAGTTTTGCAGTGTATATAGTAGACAGCCATACACATTGTGTTGATGAAGGCAGGCAGAGAGAATAAATACTTAGATGAACAAGGCTTGTGACCTATTTAGAGGTTACTGTTTTGAAAAATATATACTGTGCTGACAATTAGGGAATGTGCTGTTTTCTACATATGGCTTTGAATAAACTAAATGGAACAGTTTACTAGTGTAGCTTATGTTTGATGGATTAGAGTATTTCACAGGAGTTATGGTCATTACATTGTGGCAGTGGCAACTTTGTAGGAAATAACTTTGATGTAGGTGCCCCATAAAACAAACAATTTGCAATTTTTTCACACATGTACTGTATGCATTAAAATTGTGGATGCATGTTGCTGTTGATTTAGACTTTAAAAAAAATATCATATTCGTTAGCATTTATGTATTTTATTGTTTAAGTAGGAAACCATTTATAGTTTATTTTCCGTATATTCACACTTTTTGAATGAAACCTTTGAAAAATCACCTCATGCATGATTTGTTTGGTTTCCTAAATATTTCAAACGCATGTGCGTTTTATACTTCAGTTATCATAAAAGTCTCTTATTTTTTGTTAAATTTAACTTTTACCAATATTTTATTTATAAAATANCTTATTTTTTGTTAAATTTAACTTTTACCAATATTTTATTTATAAAATATAATATTTCATTTATAATTAATATGAAAAGAAACCATGAGAAAATAGGTGTGTTGGTAATGCCTAGTAGAAGTAGACTAAACTGTGTGTACATTGACGTGCCACGGGCGACGTCACATTCAACTCTAGCCTCCGCCACAACCCCGGCCCCCTCTCAGAAAACTGCTACATGCCACAGAGTGCATCGCACGAGGTTACAGATGTGCAGCGTTGCCTCCTGTCAGTCCGCAACCCACTCGACGCCGAGGGCCTGCCTTCCCCTCCCGCCAACCCAGGCAGCTAAGGAGAAGCGAGCCGCCATCTCCGTCACCTTCACTTCGCTCCTCTCTCCTCTCCTCCNCCCCCCCTTTTCTCTCTCTTACCCCTTCCCCCTCCTCCCACACACACACACACACACTGGCCTTGTGGCCCGGGTTTATATATAGGTCCCGCAGTATCGTTGCACTAAACTTTTTTTTTTCAGACCGAAAAATTTATGTCACTTAATTCTAATCTGCATTGTATTTTTGAGAAAACAGTGCGGTTAGAATTTAGCAAATACAGTAATAAAACACAGCAAATAACATTCACGTCACAACTTAAGTGCTGAACTTTATTTTCAACAGCAGTGTTTACGACAAGGATTAAAATTATTTCACTGAGAAGAATTAGTATTGTTGATACCTCTCGATACTAGCCAGTGTTGAGGGTATCGAGAATCAGAATCGGCACATCCCTAGTTAGCCTGCATCTGAGGAAGCACCACAGCTCATTTGTGCCATGCCTAGAGTTGGAGGAAATGCTGTGTCGTTCAGGTGCTGCAGTTACTGCAACCGGAAGGCATCAAGGTGGTGGCGGCCATGCCCCTGGTCCGCAACAACGTGGGGCCAGAGAGCTACGTCGCAGACGAGATCATCACGGCGCGGAGCAAGGCGAGGGTCCGCGTCGTCAACACTGACGCAGAAGGGCGGATGATCCTCGCAGACGTGCTCTGTCACGTGAGTTCAGCCATGCGTTTGTGTGTGTTTTTGTTATGTACTAATTTCTCATTTGTTTTTAAATGGTCACTGCTGGAAACCCCAGCCTAGTTCCATCTTACTGTCCATCGTATATCCTTTTGCCACTTGTAACATGTAAATGTTAACGACTTAATGATTTATACCCTTGTTTTGATTAAGGGACATTGTAAAAACATCAGAACAAAATATGTTGCTGGTATGCCGTTTTTGTACACTCATTGCCATAAAAATAGTTGCACCTAGATAGAGATGTTGAATTGGAATGAGGCCATGGTGTTGTAGTAGTCGGACTACTTGCTCTCACCAAAGCAAACAGAGTTTGAGCCGTGGTAGAGTCATCCAGATTTTCCCATATGCGATACGTGGCGGATATTGACATTGGCCGGCAGGTTATCTCAGGGTACTCCCATTTTCCCCACCCTGCATTCCACCGCTGCTCCATCTTCGCATCACTTCACCTTCAACGGTATTCAAAACCTCACTGTTAAGCATTGACCAAAACCTCAGAACTCAACTTGAATTGGAACGAAATTTAGCACAGGTAAAGGGAACGAACGATGAATGATACAAATAAGTGATAACAACATCAAGAAAAATCCAACATTGATTTAGACAGAATTGTACAGTTGGTAAGTACCTTTCCACTACTTTAATCAGTTGTGTTAGAACACTGTAATTCATTGTGTTTGACCACTAGTTATTGATTAACATGGGAGTGGCATTAGCACTACCATGAAGGAAGTGGTCACATAGGAGTCTGTCATCTTAAAATGCACTGTGTATTAGTTTTGTGGTTACAATTTTACATGTCTTTGTATGTAGTAATCAGAGGCGGCTTATATCGATGATTGCAGAGGCACGTGCCCTCACAAATAAAATGTAACATACAGCAGCAAATTAACGCTCTTTTATACATATTTATTTCATAATTTATGTGTATAGTAACCTATTTATTCACTGAATACTATATCACTCAGCTGCGAATTGTATCTACTCACATTACGCACAGATGAAACTCTTCCTTGTAGCTTTGGGGCACAGACGGTCTGTGCCCACTATGGTGTTTATTTTTTCCTTGCCGAAGGCACACGGGACGTCTTGGAAATTACCAAAGTGTGGCAGGATTGGGGCACAAGCTGCCTGTGCCCACACGGTTCAGACAGTGCCATAACAGCTCGATAGATGGCAGGTGTGTTTCGTCTGCCATGAACTTTTTTTTAAGCTGCAGTAACTCCAGGTGACAGTATGTCTGATTCTTTGTTTTGAATGAGATACTACGATGTAACTGACCGTTCACGTGTGTTCCAGATGAAGGAAATGGCTGTTGATGCTGTTAACCCTCACCTCATGACTATTGCCACCCTGACAGGCCACGCCAAGCGAAGTGTGGGCGACGGGTACACGGTAAGCAAGGACCAATACTGGCGCCAATTCCAGTTAACATATAAACTAAGTCTTGCAGTGGTGGGAATACGTGTTTGTACCCTGTATTAAAAATTTCATAGACATTTTGAGGACAAGCTAGACTTCATACACATGTACAGAGGTAGAAGTCGTCGTCTTGGTGGTGGTGGCGGCGGCGGCAGCAGCTGTTGTTGTTTTAATAATAAAAAAATTTTTACATAACAGTAGAACTCCACTGTTAAAATACCTCATGGTTTCCAGGAGTTGTTAGTGAGGGATGATCTTAATGGAAGGTTTGCAAAATTTGACATATTTTGACCCACCCCAACACCTTTGCTTAAAGATAGGGGTGGTGTATATTTTTAGATATGCACTGCTTGGAATAGTGTTAAACGCAATACGTACCAAATTATTTTTCTGCTGATTTCCCCTAAAATTTTCAACTTTTTTTTTTTACATAAATTTTTTATGGTTTCTCAAAAATGGGTCTTTAAAGAGAGTGGTCTTAATAAATGGGGTTGTAACAGTCTGGTTTATTAAACAGTTATGAGTCTGCTACAAATCTGCAAGGAAATGAGGATGGAATCCTATCCTATAGGTGGTTCATGCTAAAATGAGCACTATTTAAGGCCGTTCACAATTTTACTTTTCAGCCAATTTTTGTCTTTCCGCTACTTGTTGATTTAAAAATTGTCATGTAACTAATAAATACGGTGTATACATTTCACCACTTTCAAAAATTAGCATCTGAGGCTACAATAAAATGCATGTATTTGCTAATATTCCTGTTGTGAGGGCCTTAAAAATTGCTCACTGTACTGTGATTGGTCTGTACCTGGTATAGGGTGAAACTGACCATACCCACATGGGTAGCGGCCAGTAATAGTGAGGCTAATAATGTATCACCAGTCCAAGTTGTTTGGCCATAACATAATGTCATGAAACTGTGATGGAAAATTTTTGTGTCGTAAAGAATTTTTAAAATGCATGGCACAACCCAAGAATTGAGTAAATATGTACATTAATTGTCCCCTGGTAATTTTTAAATAATCACGCAGATAACACACTTAGCATTAGTTTGTTGTTGCAGAGTTTTCTCACGTGAATTGCCGCTTTAACGGAGTCGTTTGTGTTTGCTTTGATGGCTGGCGATGCAAAACTCTTGACTTGGTGTGGGCCTTTGCACCCAGATTGCGATGGACAACGGGCCGGCCAGGCTGGAGAACACGGCACAAAGACTGCGGGAGGTGGGTGAAGAACTCGGCGACATGTTCGAGGTCAGCACCATTCGACGGGAGGACTACCAGAACCATAAAGGTGAGCCTCGAGTGTTACAGACCATTAGAAGCTCAATGCACTGATCCTGTTTCTATAATTTTCCTGCATCCATAGTTTATTTTGTACAGCCTGGAGAAACTTTGCTATTCACATTTTCAAGCAAAGTGGCTGACAACTGGTGGTGGAAATGTGTACTATTATCTCAAAACTGCCCAATAATTTAAAAAAAAAAAAAGGAAAAAAAAAATTAATGGAACTGCCGGGTACTTAAAAAATTATCCTGAGTATGAAATAGTATCAAAAGTAAGAAAAAATATTGGTTCACCAAAATCCCCAACAAAATCCATTATTTTGCATAATTCAACTACAGTGTCAAACATTCCTGTTCCTTGTCTAAAAATATATAAGCACAAGGTTCACGTCTCGTTAGAACACTCAATTTGTCACTTCTTTATACCTCATACTACCATCATTTTCATTGCTATAGTGCTGCTCTCTGAAGGTATCATAAATGTAAATAGAACAGTGTTACAGTCTGCAGGATCAATTAGAAGTGTCATTTTCCTGTATCCATTATTTTTGGAGTTCCGGCCGGAGTCTTTATACTGAGGCACCTAGCTTACCTTTGCCTCCAGCTTGATTTTGCCTCAGCTAAGCTTTCACAAATGCCTTCATCTAATGTGTGGTGGTTACATATCTGCAGTTGGAGTGTGTAGTTAGATGATGCAGCTGGTTGGTGTGTTTTCTGGGGGATATCCCCCCTCCCCCGTCCTTTCATTCTGGTGCTTATCGTTCTCGCCGCGCTTTGCGCTTGCTGCTTTTAAGTGCAGTTACCGTAAATATTATGTGAGACTAAATGAAACTGCAAGCCTAGTAAAGTGTAGACAATTGGAACTTAGTGACTTCACAAGCAGGTCTTATGACAACCTGTATTTTAACGTCTCATGTTGCAGATTTAAAAATAAATTTTGTGAATTAAATTCTAATTTTATTTGGAGCACTAATATAAAATTTGCAATTTTAGTTTGAAATAAAACAGGCCTATTCTGCAAGGTATTTTTTAACAAAAGCTTAATTCACCAGCACTTTTGTCACAAAATCTAAGAAGACATGACCATTGTATGAAATTATTGGTTGCTTACATCGTTCCCATTCACAAAAGTTACAAGTTAATGCTTAATATAATCTTGCAAATATAATCTACTGTTCTGGCCTAATTTGTAAATATGTAATAGAAAATTCTTTCGTAGTTGCGGTGGTGTTTGTTTGCCAGTTTCATTGTAACAAAGTGGACTTAAGTAAGCGTGCTCATAACACTCAATATTTTATAGGCACAATTACTTTATTTATATCAGAATTTATTTTAATGGTCACACACACATTTTAGTTTTAAGGATTTTTGTTCAAAGATTGGTGGTAGTCCTGTTAACGCTTAAGTGTGCCTGATTAATATCCATGATTTTTCCAGTCCCTTCAGAAATGTCAGGGTTTTACTGTGTATATTAATTTTGTAATAGACTAGCATAGAAACAAGATAATGTGACGCAGTAAGAAGCAGAACACGACCACGTACGACACTGAGCGAGTGTGTGTCGCTTGTTGCAGGGAAGGGACAGGGCATCGATTTGCTCCAGGCGAACAACCAGCTGTCCACCAAGCTGTCGCGAGGTCACCAGGGGCCAGCTGCGTTCCTCATCATGGCATCTGGTCTTGACAAGGTATGCAGCTGCTCGCATGGGCACTTCTCAAGTAGTGCGATGCTTGCTTTTATTCGTCGACACCATAAAGTTGGGTGGAAGGTATCCACATCCTTCAGATGCTAGGGTTGGGGCCACCCACAGGAAGTTTTTCCACACCGTAAATTACTGCCGTTGTCATTTGACAATTATAAACTCTCCCATATATGTACTATTAAGTACTCTCTTTGTAATACTGTTTTTCTTAAAAAAAAAATCAATATTTATTATTTAGACAGAAAATCAACCCTGTGGTCTTCCGTTGTACTTCGGTCTGTTCTGATATGCCCTTGCACCTAAATGCGGCGAGCACGGTCTGCAACAAGAAGCGGATGCAAGTCCCGTGTGTCTAACCCAGGTAAGTAACGGCGCCAAGGCAGCGGCGTATGTGTCTATGATGGGCAGCCAGTTGCAATTATGATCTCATTGGTAAGTGATTGATTCCACTGTCATCCCGACAGCTCTCCCACTATTGGCATATCTATAAGCAGGACAGCATGCCAGGGTGGAGACGAATCTCCTTCAGTTCACCTGCGAAAGTCTTCTCCAGTCCAGCCAGGACTCGTTCATCAGGACTTAAGGATAGGACAGTAAGCATTACCCACATCTTGGAGGTGAGGACAAGTGTATTGTGGATTTGGTGGTCAGAGACTTAGGTTTAATAAACATACTCCATAGCTCACCGCACCCACGGTAATAGATATTTGTAGTTATAAGAACTCTTTCCCCTCACCCCATGCCAGGATGGTACTGGCCATCGCTCAGCGCTCAGTAGGCGCTTCATCAAGCCTGCGTCCAGTCGGCGAGCAGAGAGCAGGAGCCCTCAGACTGGCGGCAGGCATGCCTAGAGAAGCAAAGGCAGCATGCGTAGGTGAAGTGGCTGCTTGCCCAACAAAGGGCACTATCCAGGTTCCAACTAGCATCATCCCTCGGTGATGACTTTGTAAGGGTGGCACCCTTCGTACTCCCTTCACGAGACCTCTCTTACCAAAGTGGAGTGGCAAGACACATTAATATTGATTGACTCCTCCGACAGTATCAGTCCCAGATGGTACTGATTACAACGGGCAACCACCAACCTACCCTCCTTGACCCGAGGAGATGAGTAACAGACAAGGCAGAAGAGTACGGACCACAAGTTTCAACATCCTTGTCTACCTCTCACTTCCCATCCGCTTCACATGACCATACCACCTCATTCCTGTCTCATTTATGAGGTCTATCTGCCCCTATATTTGTAATGTTCCTTGTACCACTTCACTTCAAATTCTTTTCCTCTATGTTGCTACCTTCATGCTCCTTGCAAATTTCATGCCCATTTCAGTAATGTTTGCACTTTACGCAACTTTATGCTGACAATACAGAATAAGCCCCCAGATGTTCTCACAATGGTTTACAATCTTATGATTGTGATTGTTTTTTGTGACTGCAGCATGGCTTGGACTCGGAGAAGCCCCTGAAGTTCACTCACCTTGACATCGCTGCGTCGGCTGGCGACTTGCCCGGCGAGGGGACCGGCTGCCCCTTGGTGGGGCTCTACGCATTCTTCATACAAAAGAAGTAGGGCGGAGGATGCAACATCAGTTTGTTGGCGTATTTATTGGTGTAGGAGTGTACCGTGTGCTCTTGTGTTACTGTGGTGAAGTGTAATCCTGGTTCCAGACAGTCTTTGAACTATCTTTTGTATTTTAAAGGCTTATTAGTGGATGTGCCAAATGGGACTGATAAGACTGTAATTAATCATGACCAACTCTTGAGTTGACCATTTTACCTCGCAACATCAGAGAGAGAGAAACAGCAAATGAGCGATCAGGTTGTAAGAAAGACATCAGATCAAAAATTATTTCGGAAAAGGAAATATACCGTCTAATATTATTATATTTAGGCCAAATGTACTAAATCTTTGGAGTCTGTGTACAGCACATCATACAACTTAAAATTACAGAAATATCAAGAACATTAATCGTGTTGTCATTGTTTTTCCAGGGCTGCGGAGTGGGCATACCAAACTTTCAACTTTATCTACAAACCCAAAACATTAGGGTAGCAAAATGATTGAATGTGGCATTATATCATCACAGGGTGGATAAAAAAAAATCATTTCATTTTAAGGAACAATACACATATTATGATTTCTTCTAAATTTTCACCCAAGAAAATGTTTTAGATTCTAATGCAAGTACTTGTGAAACATAATATTATAATGTAATACAAAATTAGTTCTTTAAGTAATGTAGTTAGTCAAGAGTTGCTATGGTTTAATTGACTCCACCCAAAATTGCTCAAACTCAGACCCTTGACTCTAACTCCAAAGCCCTGGTTTTTGCATAAGTCTTCTTATTACATTCCACACTCAAGTTCCTGATTGTGAATTGTGCGGTGGGTTTTATACCTTATTTCCTTATCAGTGGCTAGAGTTTGCCTTCTGACTGCATGTAGGCACTGCATATACAGTAATAAATGCCAAATATCTCTTTTCCGTTAAATACTAAGACTTTCGCACAAATTTCTTGTGTATTTTATCATCATAATTTTACAAGTAAGATGCATGTTTGAAATGGAACATGGAAGCTTCTACTAGCATCCTGTGATATTTCCTTTATAATGTACCATTTAATTGAACTTTGCTACAATGTGGAGGAAAAAAACTATGAAAGTGCACCAGTTTTACCCATTATCATTGATAGCAGTTATGAGTGGAGTGGAGAAGTTTGTGCTGCTCTTTAACATCGGGGTCTTGAGATCTGATGAGGGCGAAGCAAGGTAAGTATGGATCAGCAGCAGAATACAAGGGTGGGGGAAGTTGAAGATCTCCGAGAAGACCAGCAGCATCATCCGGCACAATACCTGCATGAAACCCCACTGGGAATCGAACCCAGTTCATCTTGGTGGGAGGTGAGTTCTCTAGTCACTCTGCTATCAGTACTCCTTGTGTAACAAGCATTTGTAAAAGTGTTTGGTACTGTTGTAAATCTATTTGAGAGGGTTCAACTGCAGTAAAATACACGGAAAATCACTTCTGCAAGGTGGTCCTACCTGGCAAGCACATTTAGCCCATAAAATAACAGCAGTCAGAATCCTCTCCTGAAGCAAAGTAAACAAGTTTGGGATAGCATACTAACTCAAGCTACTTGCCCTACATAATAAATCGTGACAATACAAGATATTTTCTTAAGATTTTCAGCTGGTTAAATTTTCAGTAAAAGCCACTTATAAGCATGTTTATAT
Organism: Clitarchus hookeri; assembly: GCA_002778355.1. Taxonomy (NCBI): domain Eukaryota; kingdom Metazoa; phylum Arthropoda; class Insecta; order Phasmatodea; family Phasmatidae; genus Clitarchus; species Clitarchus hookeri. The sequence goes on along the minus strand of NQII01007745.1, from coordinate 26,085 downwards.
GACTCTTCCTGTAACTGGAAGCCAATTTGTACCTGTGCGATTACTGTGCAGAATTCAGCTGGTAATAAAATATCCGCATAAAAATAATATTTGATTATTATCGAAGCATGTACACTAGATTCTCTATTTACCATTTTTCAGGAGACTGTCAAAAAATTTCCGTATATCCAGGATTTCAGTAGGAACTGATATGTACATCAATAAAATACAACTTACTAAACTTCATGTTCAGTTTAGGTCATTCGCAGTTACTTCCAGCATTCTTGAAGCCATGCTAAAGTTCTATTTCCAGAATATTCCTCCACCTCACACAGGTATAGCTTTACTAAGTTTAGAAAATTGCACTGCAGTCGTGCGCACTCAGTGTAATAAATAATATTTTGTGCAAGAACTGTTTCTTACTAAGAATTATCAACATACCTATTTTTCCCCTGTTTTTATTCACATAATTATGAATGAAATATTACAATTTTTACACAGAAAATAAGTTCAATTTAACCGAAAATATGGTACTATGTTAACAGAATTATAAAACACTTGTGATACATATAGTGTATCGTGTTTTATCGCATAACTATTGCCATCACATAATAGTCATACCATAATTTTTAAATGTTGAAAAGAGTAAAAAAAAAAATTGTATCACCTGAAAGTTGCGGTCTTTGTTCAAATGTTCCTAGCTGCCCCAGAATATGTACCCTACCCCTCCACAGAGCAATAGGGGACAAGTCAGTAGTTTGTGCTTTGACTTATTGCAGCGGGAGGTAGTGGTGGAGGACCAAAGCGTTTCTCCCCCTTCCTTCGAGTCATTTCCCTTCATTTTCAGTTGAGAAGTCACGCACACTGTACAGATACTAATGGAACCCTGTGGGGGAGTCTCATCTACCTCGCAGGGTCGGGCAAGAGAGGAAGGACATCTCGCCAGGAATATACGGGCTAGGAAGCAATAGGTATCAGACGAGGCCATGATGAGCTGCGACAGAGTGTGCTCGAGGATGGCCTATATCCACTTCCCTACAGAGAGCATGCAGCACTAGTCCCCAGGCAATGTGAGGCGATAAAAGTGAGACCACACCTGACTGCCAAACTCCCGAGCATGAGCTGAACTTGAGAGGAGAGCGCCTTGCCTAACGTATTTCACACCCAGTAGACATTTGCATAAAATTGTGACAGGACCAAATTATTTTTTGATCCATACAATGTTCAATAAAAAATTTTTAGTGAATAATTTTAACATTGTGTAGGAATTTCGTCAAGACCACAGAAAACTTTTGGCGGAGACAGTTTCCCAGTACACAGAGAATCCACTGTATATTCAATTAAGCATGTAACGTCTGTTTAGTATTTAGTTTCTATTTTAAATAAACTTTTTAAAAAAATCTTATCTTTCCAATTAATTGCAGTGAAAACTGAGTGTCACTCATCAGCATGATTTTTATTTTTTAATGGAGCTGATGGTGAAAACCTGGAGTAAAATTGTGATTTTTCGGGTTTTGTCTTTTAATTTTTGATTATTTGGTTGTGGTGGCAAGTTATTAATATAATTTTCAGATTAAGATTTGGTGGATTATTTAAGCGGAGTGCAGTTTATATTAAATATGAAATATAATTAATTTAATAATGATTAATTTCTTTGTAAATAATAATATAAATAATTTTATAGAGAGGTCAGTTGGAGGTTATTGTTCATTAGCCCTTCGAGGTAAGTAAGTATTACATTTTGCCAGTCACGTGAATTTAAAGAAAAGTATCATGATTGGCTCTCGTCTCGCCATTGCTGATTGGATGAGTAGTGTGGCATGGTCAGCTGACAGCTAATCAGAGCGCAGGTTGAGTCGAATGCATTCTTCTTGCACAAATATCGCCGCCGCCGCCGAGAACAGATGCTTGAGCAGTAAAGTGATGTATTGAGTGGAAGGTTTACTGTGCGTGGATAGCACCCGTAGCTTACCTTGTCTAACTTTTGCGGACTTAACAGTTGTTTCTTTTCTACTAAATTACTTTCCGCCCATGTAAGTAGCCACGAGGGTGTAGGCAGCATCGAGTTAGCCGCCTTCGTAAATTTAGACGCGAGCAGTTCGTCAGTAATTGCTGCAAGATGTTCTAAGTTTCATCATCAATAATGGAAATCAAGTGATATTTGATCATTTTTCATTCTGAGAATATGAATGAGTCAATAAAAAAAAAAGCGAGAACAGAATTTTGGCATTCTCATTCAAAAGAACTGTTACTAACCTCCATCTGCAAAATTCGCTGAGCTAGCTGGTACAACGGCAATTAACGGCATTATTCCCAGCCGGGCCATAGTTGGGAAATGTCATTCAAAATAAGGTTAATGTTAGTACACATAAAATAACTGAAATGATACACTGTTAATGTTGGTTGCATACCTTAGATCAGTGATTTCCGACCTGTGTTCCACGGAGCCTTGGGGGTCCGCCTGAACCTCGTAAGGATTCCGCGGATTTGCACAACAATAAAATTTAAGAACAATAAAAAAAAAAATATATATATATATATATATATATTATGAGCCAACTTTCTGAATGTGCAACCATTACTCTCAAAACACATTAGAAAACATACTCAAGATTTTACGACTTAAAAACTCAATCTGCCACAGTGTCATTATCAAGAGGTATGGTAAGCAATACCCTTCATTTAGATCATGTCATAGACGATAGATGGTTTGGTTCAGTTCAGTGTAGAGGTCTGTGAGTACTTGAAAACTCAAGCTCGAGTCAAATACCCGCTTGCAGCTCGAACTTGGCTCAAAAATAATTTTCAGGCTAGAAAATTTTGAGCTTCTATATCAATGTTGTTAGGTCATCTAGTCTGCGACCGATGAGACTGGGTTTTTACTGTCAACGAAAGGAAACGACACAATCCTAGACAGGGGAAATTATTTAATTTTAGATATTCCTTTACTCGTAATTTTTCCAGTACATTTATTACACTGACAAATTACTTGTAAATAGTAAAAGACATCTCAAATTAAAAATAAATAAATTATTGAGATGGGTTGTTTTTAACTTACAAAATATCTTGAGAAAATACATTCACGTAATCTTTGCTTACTCAATCTCCCATAAACTTCAAACATCAACTTATATTTCTGCACTTCCTTAACATTATTTTGCCACTTTTACAACACTGTACACAGAATTGATTAATTCCAACAACAGTGAACACAGAATTTAATCTGAACACCTAACACAGAATTTTTAATCCCAGCCGATGAGCGGGTCTGCTCGAGCTGCTCAGCTTGGGAACGTGTACGGCTCCCAGAACACAATTTTTATCTGGTCGCTTCTGTCGGTGAACGCCAGAACTGGCTGGTTCTCTATGAGCAGGCTGAGGTCGTCCAGCCACAAAGTATTTCCACTTGCCATTCGGAAATACTGACGACTGTAGCCACCACTGTTAAAAAGAACCATCTACTTCCAGACATACATCAAGATGGCAGAAAGAATATTGACAATGATCATTAATAATTATTTTACTTACGAACATGAATCACCGCTATACACGTTAATCATATTCTACATGTTTATAAAAGCTAATACAAGAAAGGTCAATTCTACAAACACCTAACTGGTTTTGCTAACTACGTGAGGAAATATTTTACCTGATGATTGTATTTCTGTCTAGATATTTCTAATGTTGTAAAAAATAAAATTTATGTCACATGCCGCAAGATCTTATGCAAAATGAATGCAACAGTATGGGTAAACAGTGCCTCGCAAAGTTTGCAAAAGTAATTATCTAGGAATTGCCCTTTCTTAGTTTTTCAATCCTGGCTTCCGAAAAAAAAACCTGTGAATTTCAATTGACATAGTTGGCACTAATTTATGTCCCACGCCCTCGAGTGTGTTCAGATGATCATGGAATTCAAAACAAGCTCAGAAATAATGAAGTTGAGCACTTTACACAGTAACACAACATAAATCACATTTACCACTATTCCAATGCTTGCTGTAACAAGAACAAAGTAATTAATCAAGAAAATATTTGAATAATAATTATGAATACACAAAATAAATAAAAGTTGTCCCCTGGCTTTTCAATTTTACTACAAAGGTGAAATAAATCAAAATAATGCACATTACAATATTTGATGTGACTTTAGCAGAAGTACTAGAATCCAATATTTATTTTCTCATTAAATGCATTGCTAACCATTTTATCTAAATTTCCTAACTTTTCGAGAAATGTAAAATTCCTGATTTTTCCTGGTTTTCCCCCCATGCTAGCCACCGTTTAATTACAGAAGAACTTTCTTACGACACTTTTAACGGAACCCGAAGCTGCTACGTGTAGGAGAAAACTTTGTATAACAGTGCGATTATCGAAAACTAACTGAGTGTTGCTGGTTGGTCAATATCCGAGGTTAATTATCCTAAGTTTTAGTTAAAAGAAATAGTTTCACTACCTGATAATGTTCACTCTTCTGTTAAGATTTAGTACATTACAATTGCACCATTGCCCTGCTCTGGTCCAACATACACACTTCACCAATTTATTTTAAGGATGGCTCAACGCAGTTCTGTGTGCTGATAATCTCTAAGGGATTACCTAATAAGGAGCTGGTAACTGTGAAATCACTGCTCATGACGAGCATCAGATATGCTTTTATAAAAACAGTTGCTATAATAATTCCTAAATTGCACTGTAAGTAAATTGATTCCCACTAAGGAATAATCTGGTTTTTTTTCCTATCCTTGAAGTATATTTTTTATTTTCCTGAGATAGGCCTGAATTATGTCACAATGATGTAAGGAGCTCTGACCCCAGGGAAGGTAAACTATATCACTACTTAATAGCTTAAAATTACACACCCACATTGTGTTTAATACATACATAGTCAATCACAAAACCTAATTGCCAGCACAACGCAATACTGTATTTAGTCCGCTCGTGGTTACTTCCAACTTTTCTGAAGGCCCTGCTGAAGTTCTACTTCCATGATATCCCTCCGCCTCGCGCAAACAAAGCTTAACCAAAGTCTAGAAAATTACACCAAAGGTACAACGCACCGCATTCGTGCGCACTCAGTGTAATAATATTTTGCATAAGAACTGTTTCTTACTAGGCATTACCAATTTTCTCCCTGTTTTTACTCACTTTAATTATAAATGAAATATTATAATTTATAAATAGACTATAAGTAAAAGTTCAAGTTAACCAACAATAAGGTACTTTTAACACAAGTATAAAACACTTGTGATACAGCGCATATTTAGGAAAAACAAACATGTCGTACATGGGATGATTTTTCAAAGGTATGTTTCAAAAAGAATTTAAAAAAACTGTGAATATACTATAGCTGTTATTCGAAAGATACCTCTGTAAAGTAAACTTGAATGTTTGGTAATGTGTACAGCAGCTAGTATTGACAGTAGTATGGACGCAGGCTCGGTAGTGTTGAATGGGGCACGACAATGTGTGGCTGCAGGTTCCGTCATTCTAACAAGCTGTTGACAGTAAAACCAAGCGCTTTTAGAAGCTCTCCTTAAGATATAATTGTGCGCACACTGTGTGTTCTTCCACCATATGTTAATCTAACGGTAAAATTAAGGAAACTCTATTCACTGCACTTTATCAATCACAATATTAAAGATATTTTTATTTCTTAGCTAGTAACTGCGACTATTGTCAGTTGCTGGATGGATAATACTTCCGCTTCATCTGCAGCTATTTATGTGCACGTGGTTTCAAAGGAGGTGCTTAAGTACAGTTTTTTTTTTTAAGCCGAGTGTGAATACCAGAAAAAATTTTGAGTGGATTTTGTGTGTGTGTGTGCGCGTGCGTGCGTTTTTTTTTTATATACATATAAAGTAACACTTCTTGGTTCCCTTGAGAACTCTTTATAACAGAGTTCTACTGTATTATGAATGTTTTCTTTAATATTCCCATTTGCATTGTTTTATTTTAGTTAAACTTGACAAATACCTAACATAGGCCTAACAATGTGTTCAACGTAAAGTTTAATGAGGTAGGGTTTTTTTTTTTTTTTTTTTTGGTTGACTAATATGTCAAGTCCACATCTACAGAACGTCCGCATCTATAGAATTTTTATGTCAGTCCCCTGAAATTCGATGGATAGAGTTTCCACTGTACATATTCACAAACTTTTGCCTAACAATTTTATTTGAACATTAAAACATGGAAGTAACTTCCTTACTTCATTACCAACTTTAATGGGCTTGTGTGCACCTGTCAATATATGCTGTAAGGGTTTTTTTTTACTCTCTTTACTAATATAGGCTAAGTAAAATTACTTTTATGTTCCTCAACTTGATATGACTGTGGAATCGCACTGGCTACTCTATCAGAGTAATGAAATATTCTACAGTATATAATTCAGACTTCTGGGGTGGGAGGAACCACAAAAAAGAAACTTACTTTAAAATATAAAAACTTAATTACCTGGCTTTAAAGATACAGTAGCAAATGTGGACTTCCAGAGCATTACAAGATCTGTCACTTTCAAATTTTACCGGGCGACAATTTAAATTTAGTAAAAGAATTATTACTTTTTATTTTCCAATTTCGATTAAACAACATAGCAACAGACATTGAGTTAGGATATCCCGAAAGCCTCGATATAACTGCAAGGAGAAACAAACCAAATATTAAAATAAAAAACGAATGTTGCAGAACCCTTGTGACGAATCCTGCTGTGCTCGGCCTACAGGCAAAGTCTCTTGTCGAGGTGACACCAGGGCGAGGGAATGGCACCTTACAATGCAGGTAGGGGCGGTGAAGTTTTCCAAAGGTTGATTCCAAAAGTGCTCAGTTAACCATGATCACTTTATGAGACTTCAGACAAATCTCTCAACTCAACAACTCTTGCATGGTGTGGAAAGTTGAACCGTAAGGTTTCTATAGCATATACTTGTTAGGCAACAGGAAGTGCTGTAATGCTGGCGGTTGCACTTAGATTATGTGATTAGCTGCAACCCACGATCTTCAGAACACTATGGAACACTAGCCCTTGGCTTACAGCGATGCAGAGCTCGTTGTTGAACTAGAACAGCGATCTGCCAACAAAGCACGTTGTTGAACTAGAACAGCAATCTGCCAACAAAGCACGTTGTTGAACTAGAACAGTGATATGCCAACAAAGCACGTTGTTGAACTAGAACAGCGATCTGCCAACAAAGCACGTTGTTGAACTAGAACAGCAATCTGCCAACAGACAGACAGCAGTCCAAGCCAGGCCCATGAAGGCAGAGAACTGGACTGCAAAAATATAAAATATTTTATTCAAACACACTGAATATATTCACAAACAAAAGGTAACTGTCCTCCAGAAGATAAATTTGTTTTCATGACAGCACACATGCATGCATGTTTTTTCCCGTATTTTGTTAGTATGTGTTCCATTGTAAACGGTGAAAATCACGTTTTTAAATTAAAATTGATTTATATTTACAGGAGAGGTAGACATCTTCCGAGTAAAACCTACAGCGGTATTTAGTTTTAAGTTTTAAGTAAGATGTAATTTAAATGTAGTATGCAAATGAGAAAAGATTTAAATGAAGTTCTGTTCTAAAACTGTTTCTAGTACTCGTAGAACGCATTTTTGTAAGTTACATTTCTTTCTAAGAAAAAAAAATTTTCCGCTGGAACTCTGTAAAGATTTTTAAAATCATTCTAGGAAATACTTGCTGTCCCCTGCACTAGAATACTGGGAGAGCATCTCGTGGAGCGAAAAATCATAAAAGTTGCAGTGATCCAATGAGAGTGTAAATATGGTGCGTGGCAAGCGTAAGTTACAGGAAAACTCTGTTTTTACCTTGTGCTGTTTGGAGGAGTTGGAATCATGGTATGGATGGTCTTGGTTCACTGTATTCACGAATGAGACAGACAGTCTGTGAAACAGTTTTGAACAGTTGCGTGTTCCTGTCTCTGGCCACAATTTGCGGTGTGCTCTTACATTTTTAGCGTGAAAGAGACGGTATCCGCGTCCGTGAGAAAAAGGCTGAAACACAAGTCGTTTTGAAGACGCGGGAATTAATCAACTTGAACGGTTGACATTGCAATTCCTACCCTCAACCCCCCCACTGAAAGCCAGATGAAAGCACAAACAAAGTTAAGTTTATGTCGTGAATTTCATACAACGTTAGGTTTTACACAATAACATATAAACAGAAGGTTTAACACTGTAAGTGTTCAGACATACATTTTTTTTAAGACATTAAAAGCATGTTTGTGAATCAATGAACTTTGCGAGGAACAAGAAAATTTTTTTTGTAAATAATGCAGAATTTTGTTGAAAACATTCTTGAAGAACAAACACTAAAAATTGTCATGGTATATTTTATACATAAAAAAATTGTTAGTCACTTTGGTTACCAAAAAGAATTTTTATTATGAAAAACATACCGAAGAATAACTTTTATTTGTCTTGAATTCCAGCAAAACCGGTAACAGGTGAAACTCACAGAAAATTATATGAAAACTAGTTGCTGATAACCCTGTAACTGTTTAGTTAATATTCTTTCAGGAGCTCACAATCATTAATCTGAGTTGTGAGAAATATTATTTTTTAGGTTTGAAAGGTATGTTGTTACAGCAATGTGCAGGTGTGTTCACTAAGTGTCATGCTGGGGATAATTCCACAACTGACGGCACAGAGCACAGGTGCTGACTAGGCACATATCCAGGAATTTTTTTTAGGGAGGGTCAGCTTACGGTGCAACTGAAGGGGGGAGAGGCAAAAGAGAAGCAATGTTGAAAGAATTGAAATTAATAAATCAAAGAAATTTTCCAAGGTATATTACACACTACAGTGGGGCAAATTTTAAGTCTGAAGGCGCTAGCTAGACTACAATCTGTGGTCACCGCAATTGTACACTCTTGATTCTGAAAAGGTTTCATCCATAGCCAAGCGTACCAATACACTGAGATGGCAAGGCACATTCTCCGGTTATGGATGTTAAAAATAATTAGACAGTATTTTATGTTACCCAGATGAAAATGACATAGCAGATGGATCACTATGCCGGTCCTTCATGCTTGCGTTTACTAACCAAGCAACTATATGCGTTTCACACAGCGATAAAAGACAATCTGCAACGACAGACAGACCTTTGGTTAAATCTGTTCACTGTAGTTTCTAGTTGCCAGCCTCGAATATTTGGCAACATGGCAACCGGAAATTTTACGCCATGCTCTACGGTGCACAAATCTCGGTTTAAATATTTCCTGTGCGAAATAAAACCCNGGCAACCGGAAATTTTACGCCATGCTCTACGGTGCACAAATCTCGGTTTAAATATTTCCTGTGCGAAATAAAACCCAATCAATACATAATGTGAGTGAGTGAGGAGATTTTGGCGGCTCTTAGCATCGAGGTCTCGAGTGCCGATGAGGGTAGAGCGAGTTGAGTATGGAGCAGCACCGGAATGCAAGGGAGGAGAAAAGGGATATCCCTGAGAAAACCCGCCATCCAGCGGCATCGTCTGGCACAATTCCCACGTGCGAAAATCCAGGGGGCGACCTTTCCAGAAATCAAACCAGGTTCGCCTTGGTGGGAGGCGAGTAAGTAGTCTAACCACTACATCACCGCGGCCCCAACAATAGGTAGTGTGTTTAAAATATTCCTTGAAATTAACATTTCTCCCTGCATGACTGAATTTTAGCTACGCCCATAGATATCAACTTTTATTCGTACGACGTGATGTTCAGTACATTACCACCATGNGGCGAGTAAGTAGTCTAACCACTACATCACCGCGGCCCCAACTACAGATAGTGTGTTTAAAATACTCCTTAAAATTAACATTTCTCCCTGCATGACTGAATTCTAGCTACGCCCATGGATATCAACTTTTATTCGTACGACGTGATGTTCAGTACATTACCACCATGGCCACTTATAAGGGATATTAGGTTACCCGTTATAACACCATGAGGGCATGCCTTTTACAAACCAAAATTACATCTTAAAAATTTTTTATCACAAAAATGAAAACCAAATGGAAGTAAAAAAAGGAGTCTTAGTGACGTGCTATGAGGGTGACCAACTCAGCCAAAGATTCATGTCAATACAACAGTTATTCTCTCAAAACTAACAAGATTAATTTCTGATTGTTAGTTTCCCTTATTGTCTACTAAAGAATGTGTACCTTTAGGAGGGGTATCTGAGCGGGAACCCCGGGACGCCTGTCTTGGATATATTCCCCTCATTTTCCAGCCAGCAGAGGTGTAATTGCACCCCCCAAGCCCTTCTTTTTACATCCCTGGGTTGGTAAACAGTGGTCGATACTTCAGTTTGTAATAAGTATTTTAAACTTATCATAAAATGCTTGCCTCACTCTTTATAAAAAAAATGGTTTTACAAGTATTTACACAACTCAAAACAGCAGTATTGCAATAGAAATTGTTATGTATTTTATTTAAAATATTAAAAGTAATATGTACAGCCGCTGGAACAAAAATTAATCTTGGCGTGTGAATGATTGTAGCAATTAACTAAAAAAACTTGTAAAAATGTTGATTTTAATGAGCACACTGACTGGTATATGCCCTTTTAAAGTTGGTAACAATGAAGGGAAAAGTAGTAGTGTGTCTTAACACTGAATAAAAAGTGTTAAGCAAACATTTCTGAATACTGGAATTATTTATTTTGCTGTTTTTAATGCATATCAGTGTAAGAATGAGTAAATCTGTAAAAGATTTACTTTTCTAATAATTTTACAGTTTCACTTGAATGACACATGAAATTGATCAGGCACTGGGCAGTGTAAGTGTTACATATTGTGAAAGAATGCACAATGCGCATGCAAGTAGATCTTAAGCAGGTCTTTGGAAAGTGCTCAGTTTACCGTGAAGTGTGTATACTACACTTGACGGCACTGTAATGCCCAAGGTCGTGCTGATGCAAAGCAACTCGGGCGCCAGGAATGCTAGCGAGCTCATCTCCGAGCACGTGAAAATGTCGCCAACCATCGCAAAGCAGTCAGTTTTACAACACAGGTGGAGCATAACTTAACGTTACGGTAAACACTTATATCTGCAACTTACATTTGTGCCTGGAAATTCCACGTCACTGACTTGCGGTATTTGTCGAGATTGAACAGAGTGAAGCTGTACCGAGGTATCCTGTCCTCATCCATCAGCAAGACGTACGATTTTCCGACAGCCACCATTTGGTACACTCCGTCCAACAGCACCCTCTTTATCTTCTTGTTGTAATCAGAAGCCGCGACCTCAGCCGCCTGTCCGGATTTTATCGAGTAAAACATATTCTTCCGCACCAAATGGCATGAAATGTCGAAGGAATTTTTCAAAATCTCGTCGAGAAATCCAGCAACATGTGTTGAAGTAGTCACGCATTCTATTTCGTTTGCGCTGCAAAATTCACATGATTTCTGGATCGTGCTTGGCTTGATAACACACTGGTCGAGTGAAACTGCATTCTTTGTGGCGGACAGTAATGAAAATTCTTCATTGCCTGATGAATCCAAATCATTCATTTGAATTATGATAACCTGAAGATAAACCTCATGTCAGTAACAAAGTACTTTTTAACAGTCTGTTGACACAAGTTCAAGAAAACTAACATAATGCTTATATAATTAAAATTTGTCAGAGGAGAACTACAAACAAAAAAACAAAACCTCAGGTACTTCTCAGGAATAAACATCAGTGAAAACTACCAATTACAACTGTAATTTCACATCCTGGAAGCTCACAAAAGGCTATTCACAGTAAAGTGAATAGTTTTGAGGCCCTAGTTTCGGAAAAATAGTGTGGGAAAAGAAAAGGAAATTGAGGGGTAGATTAAAGACAGTAGGTAAAAGGAAACGAGTGAAGTATAGTATGGGAAGGAAATTGAAACGAAAAGGAGAAGAAAAAAAAACTTTTAATAAGAGCAGACAGACCGCAATTTAGATTAAGAAAATAGTTACTTATTTTTTAAATAATTTTATTGTATAGTTTTTTTTTTAATACTTTGATTGTACAAGAGATGACAATATAAATAGAAAGTTTCAGCGTATCAAAGCAGCTAGGGGAATTACCTCAGGTACGGCAAATACAATCAATAATGTTCTAGAGCCGGAAAGACAGGTTTTCAAAGTTTCCTGGGTTAGACAAAAGGTATGAATATGAAAACAGTATTAAATAAATCACAAAGTAAGATTTGCCTAGTATTGCAGTTTCAAATGTAACTATAGAGAGAGCAGGCTTTAGAGAAATTGAAAGAAAAGTTAGCATCAGCTGTTATCCTACATCACCCAAAGTTAAACCAGAAATTTTATATTGCTTGTGATGCTTCAGATAATGCCGTAGGAGCAGTACTTTTTCAGTGCGAGGGTAAAGTAGGTCAGCTGAACCAGGAAATAGCCAGAAATGTAAAATATGCCAAAGTTTTGGAGGAGTTAAAGTCAGGAAATTTAAGGAAAGTAATAACAGCAGTACAAGGGTGATTGCTTGAGAATATTAAAAATAATGTGATATTGTCAAGAACATTTTATCACCATATATATTTTTTTATATGTAGTATTTTGTACTTATTCAGTGCTGAAGAGATTGCAACTTGTAACCATAGTTGTAATTTTTTCATATAATTTCAGGAAATGGATATGCCATCATTGTAAATGCCTGGCTAATTCCATGTAACTGTGTAGAAGTCAAGCAACATAGGTAATAATAATATTATGTCGACAGCGGTTTTCTTGAAGTTGGTTGCAACAAAATAATTTTGCAGTAACACTCAAACCGTTAAAACTTTGGTCTTTAGGAGGGAGCCATGCTGGTTGTTTGACGGCAAGAGTAATGATTGCTTTTATCCTTTTAACAACTCTACTGTGTACATTTCAATCTAATTTGTGTCTGGTGTATAAGTAATCTGGATAAAATGTTTATTTACCGTTATTAATCATTACAAAACTAAATAAACTTTTGTGTGCATTTTATTCGGAATTTAGTGATTTTGTCACGTGTTCAAGTTTGGCATGGCCTTGTGTGAAAATATTAATTTTTATCCAGAATGTCTTAATGGCATTTTCAGTCCCGGGCGAATGTAAAATAAGCTCAGAATACAGTATTTGTTCAGTAGCATAACATGGCTGTTTCATGAAAATTATGTACAGCAGAAAAGCCTGTTGGTTTTCCGAGACTTGTTTTTTAGCTATGGTTTACCATTTTGGATAAATTATTGTATTTTGTGTGTGGGTACATAAATACAGGAAATGGATATGTCGTCGATATAATGTATCTCCAGTTGTATTACTTAAACCGTATTACCAGTAAACAACCAGCACTCGCCGAGACCGCGTCGGGCGTGGCAAATAACCCCCACTCCGGCAAACTTTATCCTGCTCGTTTGTTTCTCCGCCGGTGTGGGAGGTCGCTGCATGCATTTTCTTCTTGCGATGCGAGTTTTCATGACGCGAATAAATAAACTTACTGTGGCGCTGCTCTCTGTTCATTTGTCCGCGAAGCTGTTTGCGACTCTGCGCACCGGAAGCTTGTACGTGAAGTGCTTTATTTAAATGGCCAATAAAAGTGCAAAGTGATTAACAGAAACTCAACTATTTTTTTTTTACAGTTGTTTCGACGCCTCTGAAGTTTTATGTTTCTACCGACTGAGCCGACTGAGCTGCAACTTCCAACGGCATACCGGACGCTGCCATGTCACAACTAGCTGTGGAAATCTTACCCAGTTACACGAGACATGAGCACAAGCCGCCACTGCCTCTAGCCTTATCTTGCATAAACACACAACACAAATGTATTTGAATTTTAACTCTTTTACTCCTGTACAAAGGTTTACTACTTCTTGTAGTAGGACTCGCTGAACCTGGCTCGTGTGCGCTGGTCTCTAGTCTTAGCCAGCAGAAACAGAGAGCAACTTTTCCTACGACAATGTTTTACTGTCTGGCAAGCACAAGCCATCACATTCACCTTCAACTGATTCTAACCTTCCTTTAATAATAACACATAATTAATTTCATAGCGATAATTTTTCACACAATGATTAAATAAATGTGCATAACTTCCCAGTCTGACACCAACTATTAGACTATTTTATTCAAAGTTGAAAAATAACCAGGAAATGTTGCGATACAACACGTTATGGAAAAAAAATATAATATTGCAATGAACCTGAAACTGTACAACAGGCAATGCACTGGGTGCATTATTCTATTTCTGATTTACACTACAATTTTTAGTGTTATTTTAGCAAATATTACAGTAATAAAGTGGTTCAGTTCGTTGTATTATTAAAAGGCCAGCCCACCTAGAGCACNGTTATTTTAGCAAATATTACAGTAATAAAGTGGTTCAGTTCGTTGTATTATTAAAAGGCCAGCCCACCTAGAGCACAGGATCAATAAGGATGGCACTGCTATGCGCATTAAATGTGCCATTGTCGCTATGCGCAGGAATTTGAACTGGCGCACAGTGTTTTTGTCGTGCTGCATGTACCCCTGGGATCCGTCTGTAGGAAGGTTCAATACAAACTCCCACCACAGTTTCACTCGTGTACAGGTAGAATATTTTAAGAAACTGCATTCTGATAAAGAAACTTTCAATGATGTTGGAGAGCTCCGAAATAACATTTATAGCATGCAAGATATCTGTTAATGTTTTCTCTTTGTAGGTCAACCTATTGAAGATACGTTTAATAGCTTTGTCGCAAAACCTGTATTTCAAACATGCTGCAACGCAGTTCAAGCGACAGGTAAGTGAGACCCTTTAAAAACACACACATGCACACTTAGAATTATGGCATTTTCCAATTGACTGCACTCAGTGCACCCTCAAAAATTAGAAATGTAGAATTATCACGCGACTGCCCGAAACGAGTGCTTGTTCGTCTACCATTTTTGCAGTCAAAACTGCTGCACCGACACTGGTGACAATGCGGCAAAAATTGTCCTCGGTGCGATCGACAATTGGAACACGGAAAAAGACTGCACTCGGTGGAAGTTACGGCCGCTGGAACACGCAGTATTCGGCCGATGCGTACCGAGTGCAGTAATTGGAAGATGATATTAGTGCAGACTCACACACATACTGACCTGTGTAATCGAGGCAGGCTGATGGAGCTCCAGCAACAAACAAGCACTGCACAGACACCACAGCTTCGCTTTGCCGTCTGATCCGCCACTGGCCAGGAGTCCCAGCTGACTGTTGGCAATGGCGGAGTGCACTACGCCCTGGTGTCCAGGAAAATATTTAGTTTCCTCCATGTTCCCATCGTCCTTCCACAGCCACGTGGACACGTCGCCCGACGAGTGGCCGCAAACTATGTCCTGCGCGCTGTACACGTATATGGAACTGATGGCCGACGTAACGTCGAAATGCTTCATAGGTTTCTCGTTTAGAGACGGGCTGATTTGCCAAATGGAAACTTGACTGCCTGAACCTGTGCAAATTGGAAGTAGTTAATTTTTAAAATAAATTCCAACATTCCAGCATTTTTTTTAATCAACAATGTGTCATATTTTATGTTTAAAGATGATCTATCCCCACCATCTTAAATTCATGGAATTTTCATCATTGCAGGCCCGAGAGTTTGTATTATGTTTTATTGATCAACATACCAAAGGCAATGTTGGATTGTAACTTAACAAAATTAACCAGTGACTTGGTAGTTACTTTTAAGTAACTTTTAGAGTAACATGTTACATTTGTTCACAAGGTAACTCATAACTAAACTAGATATCAATTTTTTTATTATTATTATTATTATTATTAGGTTAATGTGAACAGTTCTAGGCCTTTTTACAGGACACCACAGGGTAGAGATTTGAGAGGGTATGAAGTAACTGCACCAGCTTTCCTTTGGAGTTAGGGATGGGAAAAACACTTTGGAAAAAAACCACTCCGAGTGCAGCCGGTCAGGATCAAACCACAATCTCCTGAATCTGAATCAGACATGCTAATGCATGACCAAACACACTCAGTAGGACCAAACGCAACGTAATAGTAACGCCTAGCAAAATAAAAAGTTGCCTTATCATTACTTCTAAGTTTAGAATAGCTGTGTCACGAAAATGTAGTACGTTACAGAAACAGGCAAACTGAAGATGAAAAGCTTCATAACTCACCTACCTACTGCTTTGGAAGGTAGAGGAGAGGTGAGTATGTGGGGTGAATGCTTAACCAGGCTTCGTGTTTCAAGGACTAGAACTTGTATGCAACACATATCAATGAATGTGAGAAGAAAAAAACTAATGTTTTAAGACACGCTAGTTAAAGTTATTAAAGACACAATTTTATTACTGACCAACACCAGACATATTTCCCGGTACTTCTTGTGATTGTACGAACTACTTTAAGAGATTTTAAGTTAAAACTGATTAAGTGCATATTATACTAGTATATTTGTAAAAAAAACCCATTCCTTTTCTTTCTGTACCAATATTATTTGCACCAAGCATTTTCATATAAGTTTACATTGGGTAAACTTCTTTCTTTAGAACACTGACATTTGCTGAAAAAGGTGGCTGTTATTCGGGAAGTAGGAAAAGGATTACGAAAGAAGTCTCACATTCCGCTGAACATGCCGTCAGTGTACTTAAAAAATAAAGACAAAATCTTAAACCGTGTAACTAAGCGCGGAAAGCACCAAATCCCTACGTCAACGAGTGCGTTTCGAAGTGATTCAAACAGGCAGGAGGCGGCGGAACTCTCACGAGAGCCAAAGCCAAGGAATTTGCATCAAGCTTAGAAAGAGATGATTTTAAGGCAGGCACTGGTTGGCTAGATGTATTTAAAGAAAGGAACAAAATTTACTTAAAACCAGTTTGTGGAGAAAGTGTATCTGTAAACACATGGAAAGCGGATTTGTTACAAATGGCTGCAGACTGAAGTGCCAAAGACATTTATCAATGTGTATGCAGGTTTATTCTACAAGTGAACTCCAGACAAAACACTGGCTTTTAAAAGTGAATGTAGCGAAACACAGCAAGGAACTGCTAACGCTTTTAGTTGGGGCAAATATGAACAGTTCAGAAAAATTGCCATTGCTAATAACTAGAAAGTCAGTGAGGCCACTACGTATTAAAAAAATCAGAACAAAACCAGTTTCATATGAATTTAACACAGAAGCGTGGATGAGGAACTAAATGTGTGAAAGATGGCTGTTTCAACTTGACCAAAAATTCCACAAAACAAAACCAAACAATTTTGTCGTTTCTTGACAACTGCACTGCTCACAACACCATTCCTCTAAATATGACGTCAGTTTTATAATAAAAAAATTTCCAAGCACTGTCATTGATGTCATTTGATCCAAAACATTCTCTCAGATGCTTACACCGACAATAATGGTAAGATTAAGATCGAACTTCTTAAAGCTGGCTGAATGTGTAACAGCACATGGGACCAAGTGTCGTAAACTGCTTTTGAAAAGGCGGCTTCTACCACAACAAAGACGAAGAGCAAAATTAAGCCGCTGAGGAAACCGTACCTGCAGTGGACAACTAGCAAGATATTGGGCATGACGCAAGGGTTCCACGTTTGGATTTTGTGATCACTGAAATGACAAGCATTAATTAGCAATATGCGGTGAAACAGAAAATTTGGTGGATGCGAGCAAGAGAAACTACAGTGCATCTTCAGACAGATAAGGGTGGCAGCTATAACTTCCAGAGAAGTCTATCCCAACAAACGTACACGCCATGGAACACACAAAAGAGTTGAGACGGTTTGTCGAGGCAAACTACACACCTGTCGATGGCATACAAAGCCAGTTTTCAGCTTCTGCTGTCCAGAAAATTTTGGGTTTGAAAAAGGTGATGTGAAATAACTATAGAATTACTTTAAAAATGTGCGTTCACATCCCACTTGCTTAGTTTCATTAATATAATTACAGTAAACCAGAACACTTTAGGAACTAAATGGAGGGCAGGGAAGCCTTGTCCGGTACCATAAACAACACGGCGAGCTATGACAGGCCAGTGATTACAGAACAGAAAATATCAAACTCAATATATTAGTTTGTATATTTTATTTTACACATGCAAAATTATGAGTTTTATTTGTGGCGGTGTCTCTCTTGAAAGCACGCTTCCTTAAGACTGTTGGCTGGTTGAGAATTTGGTATAGGGAAATGCATGTTAATGAAATTCTGTTTTTTGAAGCCAATCTTGGAGATATAAACTTGAAACAAAAACACAAGTGTGAGAAATGAAACTCTCAAGCTCTGTATCGAGGCAAATTGAACAATTTGTTTTTCAGTAAGTTTTTATTAAACTATTAAGTTTTCTGGTATTTCCATGAAAGAGAATATACACGAATGTTACAAAAGGCTTCGATACCAAAGAAGCATGTATTTTTCTGCTCAGAAAAGTCCCTGGTGGTGTATATCTATCTTTAACAGGAACGCCAAAAAACCGAATTTCATTTAACATGTACTTCTCTATACCAAATTCTCAACCAGGCGACAGCCTTAAGAGATGGAAGCTCAGTCTGAGGTCGGTGGCTGTAACCAACAAACACTAACGTGTATTTTTAAAAGTCAACTTTTCACCTCATGCTGCATCGAAATGACTCAGGTTTGAAATACACTGCATCAAATTAACGAAAAAAAATTTGAAAATTCCTTGCGACAGTCCTGCAGTTTCATAAAATTATTATGAAGCACATGCATGACAGGCATGTTTAAAAATCAATTTGTTCTTCAGGAAATATTCTCACATATTGGTTTTACAATTCTGTGTTACGGTGTACTACATTTTATACTGTCTTATTTGCATGTTACTTTACCACTTTCAATAACTGAATCAATGAGATGATAATAAATATAATATTTGATTTATGAGAAGGGAAAACAAATTGAAACAAACATGCTTTAAGTACCTAACATTTCATTTGAAACACCTACATATTACTATTTTAACGTGAAGTTCAGTTCATCGCGCTAGAAACAGATGTCTTGGGACCACATAAAATAAATATATTGATCATTTGTTCAAAAATTCTTTCCTGTCCGCGTATATCTCCATGGTCGAGCTGAGTAGGAACTACTGTCAGAATAGCCAACTTGACATACATTTAATTGATTCAAGCATAAATGGATACCGGATTTTGTATACGGTGCACGGTTAGTTTCATTTGTTTCATGTTACCACACGCCGACTGTCAAAATCTTGCCATGATAGCTGGAATAGAGGTTAGTGTAGTACATCTGGTCAAAAAGTCAAATTTTCAACACTTTGTTACCATAAGTTAAGCTGCAAAGTTCATAACAAAAGTAATTATGATTTGAGTAAATGCTTCAATGACATTTAAATAATACCAAAAATTCATTAGTCTTATTCTATTCTTGTGATTCTTTTTATAGTTTCACGATGCTGACAAGTAAGTGTTCTATGTTGGCCAATAAATGTTACTCTTGGAGACTTCATTATTTTGGTGCCCGCACACTAGGCGACAAGTGGTCACCGTGACGAGAAACAAACAAGTGACATGTTGCTGCAACCAGGATGTGATTGCCTTGGTCGCATGGCGTGCCGCTCGGGGTTCAGACAGTTGCAGCGACCAAGTACACGTCCCACATATTGCAAGCTTTTTTGGTGGTCGTCCAGTGCACAGGCACATCAAATTCAATAACAAAAAAAAAACAATTATTTAAAGACAACAAAGAACTTTTCTTACCTGCAAACAACAGATCACCATAAATGGTCAGTGTGGTGATGATTTCACCGTTAAACACTTCTACTGGAAGCGTGTGAATCACCAACGCTCGACCTGGTTTCAAGTTCTCCAAAATCCTAAGGCCTTCCACAAACTTTCCTTTCCAGTCGCTCGCATCAATATTTTCGAAACCATCCGCCATGCACCTTGCTTGCCATATTCTCCCCAGGGACGATACGATCCTGAAACATGGCACATGGAACTGCTCAAATTCTACCAATAGAGTATTTATTGACTGTTCATGTTTATTTGAGCACTTTTGGGATGAACCTTTGGAAAATGCCAATGCCCCTGCCTGCATACATTTCAAATGGGCATGATGACTGGCATGCGCCCAGCTAAATTGGTAACGAATGCAGGGGGGGGGGGGAGTAGTCCCACGTCTTAACATTGTGAACACGGAAATGATTTCTTTTGCTTTGCTTTTCTATAATGGATATAAATTTAAAAATGAGCAAATTTGTAACATATTTACTTTTCAAATAATTTCCCACTTGACTGATGCACGAATAAAGTGATAAGGCCCATGGCCATGTTAATTTCACGTATGGTGGAATAATACACAACGTGAACACAAGTAGATCGTAAGCAGGGCTTTTAAAAGTGCAGAGCATACCATTACGACAACTCTTGCAATTTTTGTTTTATAGTTAAGTACTTTCTCAGTTTGGTGTGTCCACGAGTAACTTACTGGTACTGTAATTGTATTGGATGAAAGTTGTTTTCTGTTTACATATTACTGTGATCTTGTGCAGGCCAGTCACAGGCCATCCGTCTGTTGATATGCCCACAAAACCTGTATCAGGATGTCCACTGAAATTCCATTTTGGAATTCCCTAACTTTTCCCTGTTTTCCAGGTAGAATTATATCATTTTCCCTGGTCTATTTTCAGGACAGAAACCTTCCAGCCTGGAAGCATTCAAATCACTATACTTTGCCAATGTCCACTCTTTATTGAAATATGGCAACATATTTTGGGGGGTGCGTCGTAAGATTGGAAAAAGGTCTTCAAAACACAAAAAAAAATCTAACACATAACAATCCCCACTTCTTGCAAACTTTACTTCAAAAAACTTAACATTCTCACACTTCCTAACATTTACAACATCATTATTTTTGGATTAACTAACTTAAATTACTGCACAAAGAAGGTCATACATTCTTACGACACAAGACAAAAGAAAGACATTCATATTGCAGTGCACCGAACAAAGAAATTTGAACAAAGCCCATTCATTTCATCAATAAAAGTTATTAATAAAATACCTACAGCACTGAAACAGCCTTTGAAAGATGACAAGTTGTCAGCTTTTAAGGAGCTGCTTAGAAAGTGTCTCGTCGAAAATGCATATTACACTGTACAAGAATATTTTTAATGACGATATAATGTGCTATAAACTTGCAACTATGTAGCGTTGTTGGTATTTGTATTGTATTTGACACGTTATTGTACTTATGTTTATAATGTAATAATTAGATTGCACCTATGTTTATATTGTGGTGAATATGTTCTACTCTGATATTTAATTTGCGTATACACTCTTACAAATAACATCTTGATTTGTATTACCCTTTTTTTTTGTGAATTTTCTATTTAATTTTTGTATTTTATATATATTCATATGCTTAACTTTATGACAAATCCCAGCATATATGTTGTGTAAAAGATAAATAAATAAATAAGTTGCATCACTCTCTCGCACACAGGCTTCCATTAAATTGGCAGGAATTTACTGACAGTAGTTCTAAGAATTTATATATTGTGAGTGTAAAGTTTAAATTTATGGCTATTCATATTAGCGTTTTTCATTTTGTATATGCAAGAGCATAAATTTTCTTATTATCAAGATGTTAAATTTACATATAGCGAAGGAACACAAAATGGGAATAAAAGCAAATCCTAAGCAGGGTTTCCGAAAGCGCTCAGGTAACCGTGAACAATCTACACAAGTTTACATTAATCACTTATAGTTGCATGTTATTAGATCATTTTAAAAAAAGTTGGATGAATATAAACTATATACCAAACAAAATCTAAATGTATAAAAGTAAAAAAATATTTAAATTAAAAAATTAAGAGTTAAGTTTTATGAGTTGAGTTGAGAGATTTGGGCGGCTCTTGACAACTAGGTCTCGAGAGCCGATGAGGGTGAAATGAGGTGAGAATGGAGCAGTGCCATAATGAAAGGGCGGGGAAAACGGGAGATCCCCGAGGAAACCTGCCGACCAGCGGCATCGTCTGGCACGATTCCCACTTGTGAAAATCTGGGAGTGACCCGGTCAGGGATTGAACCCGGATCGCCTTGGTGGGAGGGGAGCGGTCTAACCGTTCAGCCACCGCAATGCCTAGTAATGTTTCGTTATTTACCTTGTAGGTTACCTAAATTTCCAAAATAATTTCAAATATTTTCAATACAGTAAACACCTTGGCTCAGCAATGCAGATCATCAAGGTTTAACTTCACGCAGTAAACAATGTCGCCCGGTAGCGACTTCTTGAAGGACTTGCTTGCAGTAGCCGACCATATGAAGATTGCGGCCAAATTCTGTTACCTCTACAAATGCACAATATGAGCAAGAAGTTATTTCGATCCCTGACTGGTAATGCAGGAACATCAATTTTGTTATGAATGTTGCCAATAATCGCCATTATGATAACTCTAATTACCATTCTGGGTCAATAAGTACTTCAAATGGTTATTATAAAATCATAAGTTCAAGGTCACTGCATATTTTATCTTTTCGTTCCTGTTTTTGTAAGTCAGTACTAGTTGTAACCTGTTTTGTTCTTGTTTGTGCAAGTGTAATTAATTAGTATGTTTATGTTAATTCCTAACCTAGCTTAACCTAACTTAAAACAACATAATCTAACCTAACATAATATAAACATAATAATAAACATAAAAATAACATAACATAACCTAACCCATGCAAGGTAAATCCAAAAAAAAAGTCAAAAATTGAAAAATATCAAAAAGGGCTTAACTGTATTCAAAATGCAAAAAAAAAAAAAATTCAAACATTATCTGCAATGTTGTTTTTCCATAAAAAGTAGTTTTTGCAAGAAATTGCAAAATTTTGTAAGTAGAGGTAAATGGGTGATTCTGGCGTGGGAGCGCTCCCATGTTTAGAGGTTTCAAGACTATTCGTCAGTTGCCAATAACACGCATACTGTATCTACTAGAAGTGAGTAAACATATTATAANAAATGGGTGATTCTGGCGTGGGAGCGCTCCCATGTTTAGAGGTTTCAAGACTATTCGTCAGTTGCCAATAACACGCATACTGTATCTACTAGAAGTGAGTAAACATATTATAATAACTAGTTTAAGTGCCAGAAGTAGCTAGACTGAGCTAGAAAGGCTGCGTCAGCATCACAAGTCCACTGGTCTTTCCCCAAGGATGCAACTTATGTCAAGATGATAACCTTTTCATGAATTTGCATGTTACATTTCATTGGCTAGAATGGACAACCGATTACTGTCAATGCTCCTTTGTCTAAGTCTCAGATCATAGTAGCTACGCAAAGAAATGCAGAAAATACAAACATTAGCAGTACTGGTACTTCCTTACACAAATACAATTCGTCAAAATAAACTGCTATTGCGTAAATATTGCTACACATATTTTCATGAACAACTGAGCTATTTCATTTTTCACACCCTTTGAACACGTGGCACAACCATGCTTACAAACTTAAAACATATAAAATTCTTGCTCCAGTTCTAAAATGCTGTCGCAACAATTCTAAAAAGGAATCACTTATTAGCAGAATTGTAATAATAGCAAAATTACGTGCCAGAAAAAAACCACACTTCAAAAATAATTCACTTATAGGCCATTCACGGTTGTGTCACACTTTTATGAAGCCATGCTTAAGTTCTACTTTTGGGTGCCAATTACGTTTCCTTATTCTACCTGTAAAGAAAACACTGCAATGTGACTTCCACGTTTCAAATGTCAAATGCTTGTGTACTGTTTTCAGCTGTTCAAAGAATGCTGGCATATTTGAACAAGCATTACGTATAAATGTTCACAGTTAGGCCTATAACCTTATTTAGGTCAGCTTAATGACTTTTTAACAATGTATTAATGTAGGTTCTTATGGTTATTATTTTATATATTGTTAACATATTTATGTTATTCACGATAATCACACACATCACACGTTAATATTTTACCTCTTTTTATTGATGTGTTAAAAAAAGTGACAAGTTCAGTTTATTAAGTTTCTTCCTCAGATAGAAAAAAACACCAGGTCACTTGATCTTACTCACTGTATTTTGGGCTAATATTTTTAGAGTAACAATGAAATATTGTCCTCCCATACGCCAGAAACACGAATGTGGATTTTACAAGTTTAAAGAAAAATGCAAGCAAAACTTCATACCAAAGTCTATTTAAAACTAAGGATTTTCGATCAGTATTATAGTGTATTATACTATTCGAAAATCCTTAATTTTAAATAGGCTTTAGTTTTAATTCCATTTTTCTCTAAAGTTGTAAAATGCACATTTATGGTTCTGGCATATGGGGGATAAATTATGTTTCCATCCGTGCTACCTGAAAATGTAAATATTTTAATAGGAAAGATTTAATTTTCAAATAGCATAGCAATAACTAGATTATAACAACATTTTAATTGTGAACTATTTCTTACTAGACGTTGCCAACAATCACTCCTCTCACCGTTTTTAATTCATCTTGAACATGAAATAAATATTAAAGTTTTATGGAAGACAAATATAAGTTAAAGTTTCATTTAATCAAAAATATAATACTCTACCTTAAAATTAATCTCACTGTTTTATTTTTGTGGTATGAGAGGTATTTAAAAAATGTATTAATGTGTTACTCTTGGGATGATTTTCCAAAGGTTTGTTTCAAAAAGTGTGAAGGAATTGTGAATGGACTTTNTTATTAATGTGTTACTCTTGGGATGATTTTCCAAAGGTTTGTTTCAAAAAGTGTGAAGGAATTGTGAATGGACTTTCCCATCCTGTTATCTACAGTCTGTCAATAAATATATCTTGTTACACTTCTGTCAACACTGTATCCTACATTTTCCAATTAAAATTCAATGAGAACATACATAATTTTACCTGTTCCAATTCCGGTTGACACAGCAGGCCTTCAGCAAAGACTTTCCATCTAAGTGCGAGCATATCATTTCACTCAGTTCAGTTGGCAGCAACTTCAGCATATCTACATGCAAAATATTCAAGACAGAATGCATCAAGAAGTAACTATGTTGTGGATCATCAGTATGCTGACTGGAGCCACTTTCAATACTCAAAGTTTTTGGGTCAATTACACTGATAAGTCGAATCAATGTAGATTTCTGTTGATCAGGTTGTAAGCTAACGAAGTTTTCAACAGTGCTGGAAAGCCATCTATCAAAATTATCTATAAGAAAAAAAAATAAGAAAAAAAATACATTTTGAAGTCAAATGATAAAATTGGTCTACTTAATCCAATATGAACCCATCCTGAAAGAATAATCTGAAGCTCATTAAACATTCTAAGCAATTAGAATTATCTATAAGAAACTGGTTTATAGAAATAAAAAATTATTTTTTCTTACAGCTTCTATGGATTTTAAAAATAACACTTTCATTTCTTCAGCAGCAACCCTCAGACTTTACAATTTTTACTTCTTAAAATGCTGGATGAATTTCACATAGTCTTTCAGAAAATAACCAAGCCTATTGTTTTCAAAAGAGCTCTAACACTACAACTTATATTTGTCACTGTGAGCTTACTTGAAGCACTGAAAGCAAGAAGAAATTATAGACACAGTTATGCACAGAGAAGCGCAAGCAGATAGCTGAAATTTATGGAGTTATGGGAGCTGCAAGATTGCCGCTTTTGAAGTACCATAAATAGGCAACAATACAGTGTAGTAGATTGTACGGTGTGGTATTGCTTGTAAGCGTAGAGCAGTGCTAGCATACTGTCAGCTGTTAGCAGTGTCAAATGCAGAAGACAGAAGACATGACCTAACCAAACCTAACTTCATGACAGGTGAATCACACGGGGTGCATGTGCCGACGCACTATCGTGTGCCGGAATGAAGATAATAAAGACTCGCAGAATCAAATCTTATTTACAATCAAATCTTATATTGTACTTTTTCCTATATACATTGCATCTGTGCACCCACACTCAGTGATTCACCTTTCATGAAGTTAGGTTAGGTCTTCTTACATTTACCACAGGTTAACTACATTATTTAATAACTATCATTTATTCCTGTTATTCATTATTGTTCTTTTACAGATGAGCAGCAGTGCATTGTGAAGTATGGATGTCACATGTCGGCGGAGCGGGGAACGGCCGTGATTATTCCGCACTGAAACTGTCGCTGGTCTGGGTGATTGTATGTTGGTCATGTTGGCAGCCTTTTTTTTTTTTTTTTTT